>BGPR01000057.1:162388-178803 GCA_013235015.1 Araneus ventricosus
TGTGGAAATAAGTGTTGTAATAAGTGAATTCCTAGTTGCGGTTCTGATGGGGCGTTAAATTATTCTAGCCCAGGGTGCTCGAATTTGATAAGACGGCCCTGACTATGAATCGGACGTCATTTACTCTCCCTACGACACTACGTTATATTTTTAAAAAATTCTAGGATTTTTTAACTCTTATGGGTAGAAATCGCATCTTAGTTTCTCCACTGAAAGTGTAAAACTAAGATGTTTTCACATTCATAGAAACAAGGAAAAGAAGAATGCCATAATATGGCAATCGATAAGAAAAGTTTTAAAAGAGGTGTTTTGAAAGCGTCAGAACTAGCTATGTCACGTCTTTTTACCATTATCCGAAAATGCTTTTTGAAATAATATAAATAGCAGATGAGAGATTGTAAGAAATGTTTGTGGAAATAAGTATTGTAGTACGTGAATTTAAAATTTAGCAATAAGAAATTGGGTGTTCTGATAATATTAAGGTTGCCACAAATTAGAAGACCTTTCATCTATATTAAGAGGAAATATCACGTTTCATCTACATATTTAAAATAATTGGCAAAACTAAAGAAAGAGTCCTTCTACAGAACTGTACGATTTTGCCAATTTTTATTTCATACTAAGGTTCATGATCCCTATGTACGTCATTAGTGGTCCCCTACCACCACCACTAACCTCTAATTTCGAGAGACATCTCAAAAGCACTACTTCACTGTACATTTTCTATGGAGAAAGCCTTGACAGAGTTCCCTGCCCACTATACAGATTTCGCCAATTTTTATTTTATATGAAGGCTCTTGGGCACCTGGATTCGTCATCAATGATCACCTTCTCCGCTCCTCCGTTCATTTCGGAGAGATATCACAAAATAAAACTTTAACAGAGTCCCCTAGCTTTAACAACTGGACCTATTTCGCCACTTCGCAAGAATAGCTATGGGCTATACGGGCCTTCAGCTGGTCGCTGAAGGTGGTTAATATTGTCACGATTAATAAGTCAGTTTCAGAAAATAATGTAGTTTATTTGAAAAATGCAAAAGACACGCTGATATTCAGCTTGAAAAACAAACAGACTGCAACAGGAGAAAAAAAACATAAAAAAAAAATTATTATTTTTTTTTTTAGAACTAAGGCACGCGCTTAAATTTTAATATCACTTGGAAACTTCCAGAACTTTCTTATTTACACAGTGTTGCCAGTAAAAATTTAATAACTTATTGAAAACTAGCTAAATAAGGAAATATAAAGTTTTAATTCATGTGCATCCGATTTTTATAATTTTAAAACAAGGAAAGTTAAGAAGCTTCTTTTTTTTAATGTGACAATATGATATTTAAGAATTGCTATTAAAATAATTGATAGCTTCCAAAAAATGAATCATTATCGTTTTAAATAATTAGTTTAATTTGTGCTAAAACTTCTTTACCCCTTAATTGATTTACCGAAGGGTTACACCGAATTATGTATCATATTTTTAATTATCGCTTTATAAACTGAAATAATTTCTTTATAGAAGTAATAATTTAATACAAAAATAGAATGGAATCAGCATATTATATCCAGAGTCTTACGGACTATGTGCTAAAACTTCTTTACCCCTTAGTTGATTTACCGAAGAGTTACACCGAATTATGTATCATATTTTTAATTATCGCATTACAGTAAAAGCTTAACTAACCGGCATGCTCGGGAAACTCCGATTTCCGGATACCTGAAAATTCCGGATAGTTGAGTGTGACGGGAAAAATGGGGGGGGGGGAGGTTGATTGTGAGTAGACTTTTTTTTTTTAAAGATTTTTTCGGCCAAATAATTTGTTTTTGTCATTTTGAAATGTGCTTTAAATATAATTTTTAAGAATACTTCTGTATCTTCCATAACATTGTATTTACAAAACATATTATGAAGATTTTAATTTAACACTGATGATAAAAATTTTAAAAAAGTACGATCTGTAGCCGAATTTTTACCGTAAATATATAGACTGTAAAAATATAAAAATAGCCGACGAAACTGAAAAATATTCTACTCAGGAAGCATAATAAAACTCTTTTAAGTGATCCTAAACAAATCCCAGATTGAATATCAAAATTAATTATCTTTTAGAAGATTGCAAGGGTTGTTGCGCAATACTCGCGCCTCCAATTCTCCTGCACTTGATATTTCGTGATCGGAATCAACATCTGCCGTATTTGATGAGTAAATAAATAAAGGAAAAGAAAGAGACTTACCAATGTAATGCTTTAAGGCTTTTTTTTTTTTTTTTTTTTTTACCGGTCTGTTCCTTGCCTTTTTTTTTTGGTTGTCGATTTCGTTTTTAGGTCTTGTTTTTCCGCGAAAGGTGACGACCTTTTTATTTATTATTATTTTTTTTGGTTCTCACTTTTGCTTTTGAACCTCCCCTCCTCCCTAAAACAAATCTGTAAATCACAGTACTGTATATTGTTTTTGTTTCTTTGTACGCCCCTTTGTGCGGAACGAAGGTTGCATTCCAGAAATAAATTGTCCTCCTAAATGGAATGGAGCGCGCGCGTGCTAAATTTTGGCGCGCAGATATAAATTTTTAGAAAAAATAATAAATTTCTAATTTTTCCGGTTAGTTGAGCTTTCCGGATACTTGAATGCCGGATAATCGAGAGTTTACTGTATAAACTGAAATAATTTCTTTATACTAACTTTATTTTAACTAAGCGAAATCCATGTATGCGAGTTTTCGGTAAATGAACTTTGTTGTACCAAAGTATTAGAATGCTAAATGATGGTGCCAAAATAATTATAAAAATGGAAAATGTAAGTCCCAAAGTAATTGAAAAAATGGTAAAATAAGCCCCAAAGTAATTTTAGGAATGATGGATGAGAATTCCAAAGTAATTATAGAGATGGTAAAGGAAAACACCAAAGTAATTGTAGGCTTGATGAGAAAAAAATTCTAAAGTAATTACTGGAATGGTAAATGAAAGTCCCAAATAACCGAAAAAATGGTAAATGAAAGTCTCAAAATAACTGGAGAAGTAGCAAAAGATAGTCTCAAAATTACTGCAAGAATAGTATTGGATAGCCCTAAGAAAACTGTGCCAAAAATCCCTTCTCGCCGGACAACAGGAAAGGGAGGGTTACAATTAAATGTAACGAGGATATGTATACTATTCATATGACCGTTTCCAATTGCAGTTTCAATCTACCAGGGAATAGACCGGTCGGGGTTGTTGTGGGAGAGCGCATAGCCTTAGAAGCTTCTTTACGTTTAGTGGTACGTGACAGCTTCATTGTCCTGGACTGTCTTCCTCTTGAAAGCCCAGACGCATAAGGGGAATGTAAGATGTGAAAAGAAAATCGTAAATCTTGTACTTTGTATTCGTACAAAGAGTAGGCGGAAAGTTAGCAAAAGATAGATTTCCAGATCTATTACTTTCAACAATCCCCTACTTCTAGCAGGAGCGGAGCCACTGTATCCACCTGGATGTTTGTTCATGACCCCACAGGACCAGAGAAATACATTAGCTCTGTTCATACAGGCTTCAGAGAAGAACCAATGGGAGGGGGGACTTTGTGACGTCACCATGCTGCCACTCCGCCCTCAAAAATACGAAACTCCCTTTACTATAAGGGTTTTGATGTTCTTTCTTTTTTCACTTAATATTTAAAATTGGATGCCAGTATTTGGAGTGATATCAATCAGATACACGACCGTTTCAATAAATTATCTGAGACTTTTTTGACACAAAATATATACGGGAAAAGAAAAAAATCAGCTTCATTCGACATATACTATCACTCATTGAAAAAGCTGACTGGCTCGAACTATTAAATATTTGCTTTTGAATAAAATGGATTATTTGTAATGGACAAAATATAGACTTCCAGAACTATACTTTCAACAGCCTCGCGTCATTGTGTGATGAGAAAAGACAAATAGGCGATTTGAACACCTCTTTTTCGACCGATTGAAACGAAAATTGGGAATGGATCTACAATTATTGTTAGCAAGCGTCATACCAATTTTTATTTATCAACGTTGTAGGGTTTACGAGTGATAATGTTTAGAAGTATGCGATTATATAGACCGACAGACAGACAACCTTTTTACAGATTTGGCTCAAAATTTCATACAAACCTGCATTCCTGATGATAAAACTGTGTACCAAATTTTATCCATTTATCTAATCAAGTTTTTTAATTATAGTGTTCACATGAGCGAGGACAGACTTCCCGCAGACGGATTTTGTCCAAAATTTGACAGAAACCTACAAATTATGTGTAAAGATCACATACCAAATTTCATCTTCGTAGCTCTAATAGTTTTCTAGTTATCGTGTCCACAGGCAGACAGACATAATTCCAAAATTGTGTTTTTCGGACTTGGGAGGTTTAAAACGTGGAGATTCGCCAAAATCTTGAGTTCATATTGTTTGACGATTACAATATTTTCTCTTTGTATACGAGAAAGTAAAAAATGATAAACTGCAGTTAAGGGTCGAGTCTCTAATTTATATAATCAGAAATAATTTTTTAAAAAAAATTATAGATTGCAGAATTAAGTACACACACAAAAAGTAGTTTTATTGATGGTGTTTTGATTTTTTTAAAAAATTTCATGCATATAGCTATTGCTAAACGTGTGTTTCATAACAAAAGTTCATATCATTTATTTTTGTAGAACATCCAGTTAAAATTATGTACTTTATGAAGTCATCAATAATCATGAGCTCATTTTTAAGCAAGAATTTTCTTTTAAATAAAATGATAAGTTCTATTTATTTTCAGATTTTCAAGTTCATAAACCAGCGAGTATTAATAAAGTGACGACGACTTTATACGCTATCAAGCATTAGATTTTGGAATGGTTATGGCTCCTTTTTTTCCTATCTATAATTCACATTTTATATAAATAAAACCTTTCATTATCCCATTCGTTGCGCTTCGGGTAATTGACCAATCGTAATTTACTAATTTTTTTCAAATATTTAACAAAATAGATGGTGCTTTCATGTATGAAAAGTACTAGAATATGCTCTGACCTAAATCAAATATATAATAGAGTCCCGGTAATCCGGACCCTGTCCGGATTAAACGGAATTTGCCTTAAAATACATATAATACATGTTTTTGGTAGGTAATATTATAAAACTAATTTTATAAAACTCAGCTCCATGAAACAAACTCAAGGATCGCGTTGAAATTTTCTTGCACTTGAATAACCGATTATTACGAAATGTAATTTTTACCTAACCTTATAAGTTAATGCGATCCTTATTACAATACCGTTTGTATTTGTTTTGCCGATTAACTAATACTATTTTAAAATTGGAATAAAATATAAAATTAAAAATAAGTCCTGCAAATGTCATTAATTCGCGTTATTTGACTCTTAAGCGTACCTAAGCCCTTAACATTATTGATAAAAACTTCTTTGCATAGACGGACGGGGGTGGGGTATGACAGTAAGGGGTACGCGAAAAGGAAAAGACTAATCAAGGGGTACGCGAGGGAAAAAAGGTTGAGAACCCCTGGTTTAGATAAATAAAAATCGGTATGACGGTTGCTAACATTAATTATAGATCATAATTATATATTTATGATAGAAAATAAGCATTGCTAAGTATTAATACATACGCATCTCTCTGAATGATTCTTCACCTGAATATTTTACAATCACTATAATCTAAAATGAAAAACCTTCTGATAGTCATTGCATTCTGGGTTACAGTAGGTTCGAATTTTTTATCCACGCAGGGGGAGGGGAAATGACAATTTTTTGAGCAGTATGAGAGAAAAGTTTAGGGGAGGCCACTCCCACTAGTTTAAACCGATTGACACAAAAATTGGACACAAATCTACCATTAAGGTAAGAAGGCGACATAAGAAATTTCATTTATCAAAGTGATTTTTTAAAGAAGTTATTGCGTTCAAAAGTATGCGATTATACAGACAGACAGACAGTCATTCCTTTGACATATTTGGTCCAAAATTTGATACAAACCTTCATTTCTGATAATAAAAATGTGTGCCAAATTTTATCCACCTAGCTATTTAAGTTTGTGAGTTATCGCGTTCACATACAGGCAGACTTCCCGTGTACGGATTTTGTCCAAAATTTGATAGACACCTACAAATTATTTGTAAAGACCACATGCCAAATTTCATCTCTGTAGCTCTACTAGTTTTTGAGTTATCGTGTTCACAGACAGACATAATTCTAAAATTGTGTTTTTCAGACTCGGGGAAGTCTAACACGTGGAGATTCGTCAAAATCTCGTGTTCGAATTTTTTGACGATAACAGTACTTTCTGTCAGAAACTAATAATGCTCTAAATGACGTAAAGAAATTTCTTATTGATTGAGCCAATAAATGCACCTCTGAACAAATAAAAGACTACATTTTTACACAATTACCTGGTCCTATGAGTCCAATTTATTAAAATATTCTTGATTTAGTATCATTTTAAAGAGAAACCAGCGGGAGTGACCTCCCCGAAACTTTCTCGCATACGACCAGTATTGTGGGGTAAACACCCAGTTGGTAGGTAAATATTTTTGGGGTATTTACCCAAGGCCTGGTTATTTTGAAAAAAAAAATTATGAATGGTGATTTACAATGAAACATATAAAATTTATGAATTCCCAAAAACTTAATATTTTGCAAAAAAATTGCGTATGTTACGCGCGCTGAGGTACAACAACTTTATTTAACGTTTTTGAGTACGAAATCTTACTATAGATATCACACAACATTTCACCATACCGCTGGTTAAACACGGGCTTTCATCTGTAGAATGTCAAAACGAAGTTTCGTTTTGGGGGATGCCATAATTTTCTAAGCGCATGTTCGCGGCTCGCTACAATTTCCTTCGTAGACCGCCAAGGTCAAACGCCAACCATACTCGCTTGAGTAAAATAAGCGAAACGCTCGCCAACACACACAGTATGTGCATTTTGAACTAAATATACAATTTGAACACCTGTTTTTCAACCGATTGAGATGAAAATTGGGCACAGATCTATAATTAATGTGAGCATCCGCGATATCAAGTTTTATTTATCTAAGCCACAGACCGACAGACAGTCAACCCTTTGACAGATTGGCCCAAAATTTTATACGTACCTACATTCATGACGATAAAACTGTGTACCAAATTTTCATCGAGCTTTTCAAGCTATTCAAGTTTTTGAGATATAGTGTTCACATGACTTCGGACATACAGAAAGACTTCCCGTTGACGGATTTTGTCCAAAATTTGATAGAAACCTACAAACTATGTACAGAAATCACATACCAGATTTCAACCCCGTAGCTCTAATAGTTTTTGAGTTATCGTGTTCACAGACATGATTCCAAAATTGTATTTTTCGGACTCAGAGAGGTCTAAAACGTGGAGATCCGTCAAAGTCTCGAGTTCGAATTTTTTGACGATTACAATACTTTCTCTTTGTATAACTTCGTATACGAGAAAATAAAAAATAGTTCCACTCTTCAGCGACCAAAACTGACCGAGTTATATTATTTTAGGCCAATAACTAGTCAGCTCGAGGAAACGCCGTGTGTTGATCCAAAACTTCGAAACTAGTTCAGTTTTTGTCTCAGAATAGTAGAATTTTTTCTTTTGTTTAAAGTGTTGTTGCGTCAAGAATATTTTACTAAATGTGACTAATACGACCGGGAGATTGTGCAAAGATTTACTCTGCTTAATATTTTCAGAAGTACATTTATTGAATCAAACAAAAAAAACATGAAATATAATTCTTTACTCTATTTAGAACATCTTTCCATCTGGAAGTGATTCTCTATCTCTGACTGCTAAAAAATTGACTGTTGGATCACAATTAGAGAAGGCACCTTGTGTAACTTCAGAACGTGCTAATGGAAACTGAAATTTTACGCCGCATTAAAATTTTTTTAAAAGTTACTGATACCAATTTGGCTACCTTATTACTTTCATATAACATGCATTGTGAATATCATTGACTATTACTAAAAATATAAAATCATCCGTCTTGGTATGACGGGTACAAATTACCTCTTCCTTCGAGAGATTTCCCGTCAAATTTGACATGTTTAAATATATATATATATATATATGGGAGAGAAATGTTTAACATGGATTGAAAACAAATAAGATAAACATATGTTTTATGACAGGAAATATATATATTTTTTATTTACATATGTCTTTTTCAAAAAATCACTTGGTAAACAACATTCCGTGTGACGTGTTTTTCTTTGTTTAACAATTTTATTACAATTCAATAACCATGAAATTCTCAGCTTGTCAAACGTAAGCCAAAAGTTAAAATTTCAATGGAATTCTTTTTCGAAATTCTAATCAAAACAAAGCACTTATCTGCTTGTCGAACGTTGATGAAAAATATTATCAAATTATATAATCACGATTGCAATAAATAATCAGATGCATTGTGGCGTTCAAACTATCACGCGCATAATATACCGCTAACGTGATTTACTACTTTCTATTAAAAAACGGAAATTAATTTGAAATATACGATTAATGTAATTTGAAATTTTTCGGGAACTATTGATCATAGCGAGATAAATTTTATATCAATGGATATCAAATTTTATTTCACTATTTTAGAGCTATTAAATTTGAAATCAGAACGACAATTACTCTTTTAAATTTAAAATTACTGAAAGTTAGGTTCTCTAACAATGAAATAATGTTGTTTAACGTCTCGCAGTGCTATGGCGCGAGGTTTATTGTTGGTGACCTCAGAGCGTTACCGAGAGACAGATCTGGGCTATTATATTAGTAATATTAAAAGCAATTAAAGCTATTTAGTATCACTGGAGTTATCTCTCAGATCTAAAAAACATCCAGCTCTAAGCGGTGAGTCTTTAACTCGATAAACTGTACTTTTCCCCACATTATCGAATATTTGCAATCCAAAGCAATTAAAGCTATTTAGTAACACTGGAATCATATCTTTGAGCTATCAATTATTTCGATCAAACACCTTCCAGCAATGAGCGGTACATATTTTTTTCCCTCCGTATAGCAGAAACTTCGTAATTCGAAGAATTTTTCCTCCGGACCTTCTGTAAGGAAACGTGCAAATAAATATGGTTCTGGACCTGTTCATGGAGAACTGAATTTCCCAGCTGAGAGGAAAAGAATAAGGCTCAAGGTTATATATCGGTAAAATTCTACATTGTTTTATAGAATAAACTGGTCCTTATTTAATCCACTCGGTTCATTGTGGATGTAAATTAATTCGCAAGATAATCTGATCAACATATTCATGAGCATTGTAAATGTTGAGCGTTTACAGATGCGGTGGAATTTGGCGAAATCGAATGCTTTTAAATCGAATTCGTCAATAATTCCGACGAATTTTTACTTTGGTCCGTTGGATTTCATGTTAAAATGTAGTCTATGATTCGAATATTTTCGAAATCGAATTTTTTATTAATTCGAAAAAGTGAATAATTTTTTAAGGTCTTTAATTCACTCGGTGACTACTGTTATACATCCCTGATAGTAATGTTTACAGTAAATATACAGCAGTGTGTAGAATAACTTTTAAGCGTTTATATTTAAGTGTGCTTTCTTTACTTAATGTTTTCTTTTCTTTTTTTGATGTAGGCTTTCATGTCAGATATGTAAAGTTTTTAAATAAAAATGTATGGGTCATTTTCCAAAAGTTTGGGAAAACAGCAATTTAAAATTTTAAAAATTAAAAGTTATCAAAAGTTCAATTTTTTTAGACTAGAGACTTTAAGATAGTCCCTTATTTAGGATACAAATTATATTTGAGCTTAAAGTTTCTTACAACCAGAGATATTTAGCTTGAAAAGTGAATATTTGAGCTTTAGTATCTTGAGTGTTACTGGAACACATGACTACATTTCTGAAATCACAAAACTGTTTATTTTTCCAAAAATTGTAAGTTTTACTAGTAAATATGTCCTTTGAAAATGTTACAAAAAGAAAAAGGGGATTTTATTAACTTTTAATAAAAATTCTAAATATTCAGTGTCATGAGTGTTACTTCATAAATGTTTTCACTCTCAATTGTTATTATAAATTATTTGTGAAAATCACTTCTGGAGATTATAGTTAGTGATAATGCTTTATTCATAAAAGTATTTTTTAAAATTCTAGGGAAGTTACAATAGATTTAAAATTATTTAATTGAATTTTAAAGTTTTTTCACTAGGCATGACTACTAGTAACACTCTTGACAAGATGGCGGGTAAGAAAATATAGCACACACTATGCTTTTTCAAATACATCAATTGAGCAAAAGGAAAATGGTAAAATACTCTGTTCCCTTTGATTACAATATCGGGATTAGGCAAAACACTAATTATTTGATGTAAATCTACATACGAAATGTCTTCCTCCATAAATCGAAACACCTGGCAGTTTTCATCTGTTGCTCTAAAATAAGCTACCTTTAGCTCCCCCATCTTCAGCATCATATTGGTGACAAACTCATATCGATAATTACTTTTGCTTCAGTTATTTTAGTACGTAAACACCAGGTCGAACTTGAAGCTTATCTTTAGCATCACAGCCACTAGGTCCTGGATTGTTACTGAAATCAACAGAAGACGTTGAAGTGTCATCAGATTCACTGCTGTAGATTTTTTTCTTAGATCTCTTTTGCTTGCTTTCTTTTGATTTAGTTTCTTTCTTAACAACATTTGTCAATGGTGTGAAACATGTGCAAATTTTATTTTTTTACAGAAACATCACGGTAAAGAAATTCTTCAGGTTTTATTGATACAACTTGATGAATAGAATGTGTACTTTGAACTGTTTTCAAATTGAGTGCACATTCTGAAAATAATCACAAGCATTCTCTTCAGGTACAAAGAATAGTTTTATCTTCAAACCTTGATCTCATAACACATAAAACAATGTTTCATCATCAGGTATATCGGTACCATGTGCAACAGCTTGATCTGCACATCTTTTTAATGTTGCCCCAATGCCATCTTTTCCATGGCCAGACTCAAAGAATGACCATGTCCCCCATACGTAATTCAGATGTACATTTTAACAACTATATATTTAAATTTTAAAAAAAGCATGATTTGTTACTTTTGTTTTTAGAATATATTTCAATTCCATGGACATCAAACACAATTTCATCATGAATGTTGCTTCTAAAAGGTAACAATCATGACAAAACTAAAGTTCATTGTTTTTTTTAATAGAAATATTGATTATAAATCTACCGTGTTAGGCTTGGTAAAAAAGTAATTCCTGGATCAGTTACATATTAAAAATAATATTATTTTATCTGATAATTATCTGTAAAAAATGGAGTAACACTCATGATGATGAATAAAAATTCTCGCTATTCTATAGACATGGATTGGCAATATTTCTTATAATATTCTTTAAACTTCTACAAAGTTAAATGCAAAGTGTTCTACAAGGTGGAAGTAGTAAAACATAAACAAAAATAACTTATATATAGCGGCACTACCTATTGTGAATAAACAAACAAAAAAAAGTAACACTCATGCTCAAGGACAGACATTTAAAGCTGAATATTTATATATGCAAATATGGTTTTTGTTTTTTTAATACAATTTTTTGTTAGATAATTTGTTGCAGAATATGTCAACCTAATGTATTTATATAAATAATTTAAATCACTTTAAAAAATATATGCTGTTGTTGAAAAAAATGGAGTACGGACAGCAAAAAATCTCATTTTTCCTGCTTTTCTTTATTTTTTTATTAGTGTTCAGATCCTTGAGGAAATTAAATTTTTGAAACACTATGTTGAAAATAGTTATATAAATAAGAGTGCTAATGCATTTTCAGTTTTATTAAATCCCAAAATAGTTATAAGACCTAGAAGAGAACGGACAGTGTTTTCCCAAACTTATCGAAAACGACCCGTATATGAATTAAAAAAAAAAAGATTTTCTGTACCTACCCAAATGCTTAAAGAATCAGTAATTCTGATTCTGAGTGCAGAGTAGGAATGGTGTTTAATAGTTAGAGCTTAAAAACAATCAGCTAGAAAAAGTAGAATAAATTTAAAAAATAAATTTAACTTAAAACTTTAAACAGAAACAACAAAATAACAAATTTAAACAATGAAATTTAGACAATAAAATCTATACAATGTTTAAGTAGCGCGAAATTGCAGCTGCATACAAAAAACAGAGAACACTAGAAATCAGTATCATTTAAAGAAAACCAAAAACTTAACCCTTAATAAAATGGACTAGAATGGATTCCTTGTTTGTTAAATTCGATTCCCTCTGAGTGTATCTTAGTTTTTTGACTTTCTTTGAATGATATTGATTTCCATTGTTTAATAGTTACACTTAATTACTAGTTTATTTTCTTTTTTAGTTTGCAATTTTGGTTCGCGGCAATTTTTTTTTTTTTAGTCCTGTCCCAAAATTTTGTGTAGCTAGCTAAACGCATATTTCACCGTTTATTGAAACAATATAATCTTACGTCTGTGTTGGTAGCAAATTTTGAATGCAATATATAACCAATAAATATATCGCTGAGAAATACCAAAAGCAAACGATTTTTTTTAAACTGTTCAATAAGAACATTTTAATTCCTACTTTATTCCCAATTGAAATATTTTACCAACATTGCATTATTAACGAGTAATTCTGTTTGTTTTTTAATCTTGATAAACTAAACGCAGTATTCTGTAATCGATTTTCACCCATTTCCAAATTTTGTACACTTTTGCATTCTTGATGATAATATATTATTTCAATATTTTCAAAACTTAATTATCAGTTAATGATTATGCTAATTAAGTTTTTATCCTTTACTAGTGGAGGCTCCTCCTGGCAGTAAACCTCAGAAATAAAACTATGTACCAAATTTTATCCATCTTTTGAGTTATAGCGTTCAAATGAACGCGAACAGACAGACTTCCCGTAGATGGATTTTGTCCAAATTTGATAGAAACCTACAAATTATGTGTAAAGATCACATACCAAATAGTTTTCGAGTTATCGTGTTCACAGACAGACATACAGACATAATTCCAAAGTTGTGTTTTTCGGACTTGGGGAGGTCTAAAACGTGGAGATTCGTCAAAATCTCGAGTTCGAATTTTTTGACGATTACTATACTTTCTCTTTGTATAACTTCATATACGAGAAAGTAAAAATGATCTCAAGATTCCATAATACTTCTAATAATGGAATATAAATTAAGGACAAAAAAGTGCGAAATAATTAATATAAATTTTTCAGCACACCAAATAAAAATGTGGTTTTAAAAACTCTTTTCATTAAATTTATACACCATTAGCATTAGAAAGTAATAAGAAAGATTTAATAAACAACTTTTTGAAATGAATCTTCTCTTTTATTATTATCTTCTAGTGATCATTCTTTTACGTGTGTTATTGTAAAAATATGAAGGGAATTGAAAACACAGAATTTCTTTGTCTCGCATTTATTAACTTTAAAAAGTAGACTATTATTGGTTATTTTAAGTTTAAGATGTTTAAGATCTGTCTTCTAGATCAGAGGTTCCCAACCTGTGGTGGGGTACGCGAAATCAAATTTGGTAATGGCGGAAACAGGAAAACACAAGGAATTAAAAAAGTTACAGAATTTTGTTTCCCCAAGTTAATACAGGCTATTTAATAACTATACCATTTGAGAAGTTGTTTATCACAGAGCGTAATTTTTAGCCATCCTTATAAGTTAATGCGAAATTATTTCAATACTGATTTCATTTGTTGTGGCGTTGTTGGCTATTGCAAAAATGCAATAAAATGAAAAATCTAAAATTAGCCCAGCAAATATTATTAATTCGAGTCAATTTGACTCTTCAGTTAACATAAGCCCTTAGCATTAATGATGAAAACTTCTTTGCATAGACGGATGGTTGTTTGCTGTTGGTGGTGGCTGTGGCGGAGGATATAACAGTAGGGGGTACGCGAAAACATAAAAATTAATCACGGGGTACACGAGGGAATGAAGGTTGGCAATCCCTGTTCTAGATTAATCATTAAATGGTAAATGAAATCTACTGCTGGCAGAAACAAATTCTAATCAAAGATTTGAACTATGCAATAATACAGGTAGATTTCATTGATATTTTAACCAATTCAAGAAAAATTCTCTCAAATTTATACAACGCACTCCTAGAATACCAAAAAGTCTAATTTCTAGATAAACAAACTTTAAGGTTTTTCTGTCGGCTTTGCCTTTTTCCTTCTTTGCTCTGGCCAATAGCTATAAATTCTAGCAAACCTGCATGAATCATTGACTGTTTGTCACCTGCATGAATCATTGACTGTTTGTCACCTGCATGAATCATTGACTGTTTGTTGACCTTTTGTCGATGACCAAGAGATGATTCATGAGGCGTTATTGCAAATGCTACTGGAATCGTTGTCCCTGCTACGAGCAAAGTTGATATTTAACGGAGGTAGGAGCTTAGCAGTACATCTGCACAATATTGAGCACAATGGAGGATAAACAGTAGGAAGCCATCATACATGCCTCCCTCAAAGACTTTCCATGTTTCCTCTCGCTTTTTGAGCACAGGTGTTCTTTCACAAATGCCTCACAAGTTGATAATGATAGTTGCCAGATGGCTTATTTATTAGCTGGTCTACGAATGGCTAGTTCTTAGAATATAGAAGAGTTGCTAAACCTTCCCCTCGCATTATCCCGTTGTTGAAGGAAAATATCGAGCGGTAGTTGAGGTGGGTTGCTGCAGCACATTGGCCACCGGCAGGGGCCATAATCTGCATTTCTTGGAATAACTTGAGGCTTTTAGTAACTACGGTTCTGTCCATTGTAAATTAGCAGTGCAAAATTTGAAGTAGAAAAAGTATTTAATTCAAAAGAGACATTTTAGGTAGGATGAGATTTAACAATCTTAGAGAAATGAGGAAGTTTTGCAAATGAGGTAGTAAAGAAGTCTTCGTAATTTAATTCAAAGACTGGGACGTTTGCTATTAATCTGAAGGGAGCCGTCATAGTAGGGATTTTTTTGGAGAGTGATATTACAGGGTTCGTACACATTTCCTTAAAAGAAAATCAAGGACTTTTAAGGACTAAAAAAAACCAAAAAATAAGGACCTCTAAATTGAATAAACTTACGAATTGTCGCATGCAATTTTAAATAAAATGTCTCATTTTTGCAAATTCAACATATTAGATGATAAATCATAATATAAAACATAGAAGATACATTACAAATTTAACACAACAAAACTCCTAAAAATATGAGTTAATAAATTGATGAAAAAAAACCCCGTGAAACTGGTAATCAAATTAAATATCTTTTAATTCCAGACTTTTTTTCATTCAATTTTACATCCAAGGTATTTATTTTAATTTCTTTTTCAGAAATTGTTTTTCTTGTCTGGATTATAAATAAATTTATGTCCTTGACTTTTAGCCTCATTAGCTAAATCATTTGCTTCTCATTTTTTGGTGCATGTCCGTTTGGAGAAACATTTTCTTTGTTTTAAAAATCTATTCCTCCTCTAGAGCTTTCGTTTCAGTTGTTTTGTTTCAGTCTTTTCTTTGATCTTTCATTTCTAAATACTGCTAATGTATTTTGCTCTAGCTGAGGTGGCAGCGTCCCTCATTTCTTTAGTAATTTTTGAAGTCAGTAATAGCCCAGACAGCTTAATAAATTCATGATTTTATGCTGGAAAATATATGACATCTCTTAAATTTTCTATTTCCAGGGCCTTGTTCACCGAAAAACTTCATATCCATGTGACAGTATTATCCATTTTGATAATCAAACTTTTTATAATGATTATTCAAAAATAAGTTTGTAAAAATTATCAAGGGAAACACTTTGATTGAAGAGAAGTAAATTCAAATAAATTTGGTTTTACAATATTTACAGAAAATCTGCATAGAGTAACAATTTCGCTAATCTTTCCCAAAATAGTTTATTTTGCGACAATACAATCAATACCTTTTCATTTTTTCCTGTGCTTTTCGATATCCAGCCATTCGTGGATCAATGCAAATCGCAGGTCTTACTAGTGCGTATTACAGGACATTTCTGCATGAAAATGTTTTATCATTTTGGATGTTTTTTCCGACTATCCTGTCCGAGTGTGAAAACATCCTTTTCTGCTAATCTTTATCTTTTCTTTTATTAGTTGCTCTAAGCAAATCATAAATACACTTAACTTTATCATTATACAAGTTTGGTCATGTGGGATTTGATAAAGCCTCAGGTTTCAATTCTTTTCATTCCTGGTTTCAAAAATTTGAAATGTTGAATGCAATCATAACAAGTTTTAAAACATCACTGGCAAAAAAATAGAAGGTTTATCACTTTGATACTGTTCTAAAAATTATAACAGCACTTTGACAATTATTCCTATGGAACCATGGACCAATAAAGGCCATCTGTAACTCCTCACTTATTTCCCAAAGTGTATGAGCAATACGTAACTGAAATCTAGCACAG
>BGPR01000057.1:193546-205153 GCA_013235015.1 Araneus ventricosus
TTTAGAAGAGCAATCAATCATTATCATCCGGTTTTGAAGTTGATAAAAATAGCGTTTGAAAGAGGGTCCAAAAATGTACATTTTATGAACATTTATCTGATATGGCGAAATTTAACAGGTACTTGGTTAAAATTTGGCTAACCAAATTGGCAATTATTATTTCCAAGATTACATTATTTCATTGTTGAAATTCTGTTTAATTTTAAAAATATATAAATGAAAAGCAAATAAACCTTTGAAAATATTCACGCTATGTAAACATATAGTTGTGAAGGAAGAAACTACGAATATATTTCCTTATAACAGGGTTGAGATTGGCAAAAAAGCAAAAAGACTGAAATCAGCAAAAAATTTGTACCACAATTTATACGCGAAAGATGTTTTAAGAAGTAAAACATCAGAACATGAAAATATTACACTATAATAATTAATAACTTAATTGTTTACAATTCAGTATGTATAAATAAGAAAAAGAATATTAAATTATTTTTTAATCATTCACATTAAAAGTTAACAAACAAGTTTAACACATCACCAGGGACATCAAAAAATACAAAATTAGACATTAAAACATATTTTCCACTTGCACATCATCGAGATGCAACATTCACCCAACAGAAATCTGAGAAGAATCATATTTAATAGCCTTTTGATAAAAGTTAGATAAAAAAAATAAATAAAAATAAGGACAAATAATTTCTTTTGCTTCATGCAATTGTGTAAAGTGCTCTTTACACACTAATGCTTTTGTGTCAAATAAGCTCTTTATAAATTATAATAATATATCATATACTGAATTCTGTTTTATTTCTTTTATTTTTATACTTTTTTGCAAAGGTAACAGCACAATGATTTTACACCTTTTAAAATGAGAGGGGTAGAGAAGTTGTACAGTTACAATGGCAGATTCATTCAGCATTATTGTTATTTGAAACATTTCCTTAATTGTTAAAGAAGTGGTTTCTTTCGTTTTATTTATTTGTATGGCTTTGTTGGTAACAGATCTCCATTAACATGCTTCACCCCTTGTTTTGGAGGGTTTCTATCTTTGACAGATTTTTCTTCAATAAAGGATGTGTTTGCATCCTCTGCAAGTTTATTTTCAGTAGAGGCTAAAGTTTTTGCATTGTTTTCATTAGTATCTCTCTGTTTAATTACTGGCATAGTTGTCGGGACTACATTATCTCTAGAATGCCTAGGTAAAACATCGGTTTTATTTTTATTTTTTTATGTCTTCTCTGCTTTTTTGCTGCATTTTACACAGCGTTTTAACTGCCTCTTTTGTCGGAAGTTTTTCTTTTTTTATGCAGTTTATTTATTTGTTTTGGTTCTTTTTTTCATTTCTTTATCTTGGTACGCCCTACAAGATGACCTTAAGTTTTCAACTAATTTTTTTCAACATGTTCATGCAAAAATCTTTTTTCTTTTTTGCAAAATATGCCACAGAGGTTTTTTTTTTCTGCAAAAAGGTGGAACTTAATATTTTTAATGGCACAGAATATGTTGGAATGTTCATCCTTGTCGAGCTTGCTGATATAATTCGTCAGTAGAAGATGAATCAGCTAGTTTCCTAGCCGTGGTCGAGCATATTTTCCCAGAATTTTCTTTCAGAAACGGAAAATAAGAAGGTTTCTTTTCTTTGTGTAAAAGCGGAATTTTCGGAAGAAAATGCAAATTTTTGAGGCGGGAAAAAAAAAAAAAAAAAAAAAACACAGAATTTTGAGAGAGAGGAAAAATAACGAAATTTCTCCAAAATAACATAAAAGCGGAAATTCGCCAAAAAGCGGAAGAATCTCATCCCTGTTATAACCAATTACTTTAGAATTACGTTTTCATTAATATGCTTGAATGCAATTTTTTAATTTCAGTGTAGTATATTTAAATGAAAAAAGTACTTGCATATTATTGCATTACTGCTGATAGCAATAGGTTAATTATAACTTAAAATAATTGTCAATTGTTTTTTGTTTAAACATATTGCTCCTATATATCGGTCTTATATATATCCCGTTTTATTTGGGAGGGGGAATTTCTGCAAGTGGCTTCGCGGTGCTCAGTGGACATATGACCCGTCGAACAACAATAAAAACTAGATGTAGTAATTCTTTCACGTGTTGTCTTATGTGTTGGTCATTATTTGGGATCTAAGCTGATTTTTTTCACCAACTCGGATTTATGGAAAACTGGAACAATCGGGACTCTACTGTATTTGGATATAGATATATTTGAATATAGGTGGATATTTAAAATCTATTAATGAATGTAAGTAATTTGTTTCCAAGATTCCATTTATAAATCTTGAAACTCTTATTTAACTTTTTTTCACTTTTATAGCTTTCTTCGTTAGTTTCATTTGAATGCTGAATTTGTCTTCTGAATACTTACAAAAATCAATAAAAATGCTCTTTTCAATGTCAAGAAATATTATTCTGTGCTGATTGAAATTAAGGCGGACATCAGACGCAAATCAACTAAGATCATAATTGTTTTTTCACTGCAACTATGCTAGAGTCCACAGTGTGCTCACTGTAGCGAGCAAGGTTTACGTAGCAAAACAGATTGGATTGCCATCCTTTTAGGGATTATCGAGAAGGAGGCATAGCCCTCTACTTTTATAATATTCCTAGTGTCTGAAAGTTGAAAGATGAGCTCTTTCCTGCATCGAAGGGTTTCTTAATATGGCGAATATTAGGGAATAAGATCCTTTTGTAGTCTAGGGATGTATTTGGACAGTAATCTATCCCTAAGTTTCAAACTTGTTATTTCTACTTAATAAGCATTAGATGTCCCCATGAGTATCAGTGTTCTTGACACTATTGCTGAATTTTGATTACACATATATTTGCAACCAGAGGATAGGTATTTGCAATCAAAATACATTAGCAGGGAAATGAATATTGCTCATCTAGAGAATTTCAAAAAATTAAAGCAAAAGAACCATAGAATCAGTTTATAATATTTAGGATTAATCCATATATATAAAAGAGCCATTTTTTATGAGTAAGTATGTTCGAGGCTTTTTGTTTTTTATGCACACGTCCTACGTTTGACTTACGGAGGTCAAATTTGTCACGGTGATGAATTAGTACAAAAGGGAGATAACCGTAAAAATATTTTTTAAAATTTGAATTAGATTTTATTAGATTTATTTAATTTTAAGTGGTAAATTCGGGCGTTTTTTGCCTACTTTTTCCCCCTCCATCATTATTCAAATACGCGCTAGAAGAAAAGCTATATTTCTGGTGTTTAATTTTCTTTTTTCAAACGTCTCGCATTTTCATTCAAACGATATTGTTATAAGGTGATAAAAAGGCTAGATTTGAAAGTTTTCAAAGCAGATTTACATTCGTTGGGGCAAGTTAGTGACACTATTTGAAGGAAAAAAAAAAAAAAACCTCAGGATTTTTGAAGGGAAAAAAATTGATTACCGTTAAGATGCTCTGCCATTTTTATCTCTTCTCATGTCTTCCAATACTCGCTGTGGTAAGACAACTCTTATTGAGCTCTCATGGTCGGCATAGAATTCTATGGCGGCTGATCATGGAGTTGGAAAACGGCTAATATAAAAACACTTGTTAATCACAGGTAATTTTATTAAAAGTTTTTTGAATAAGAGGCCGTCGATAAATGATGTCACTCTTGGAAGGGGGAGGGGGTTCGTGAAATTGTGACAGTTTGTGACAAGGGGAGGGGGTAACAAGAAGTGTGACATCCCACATTTTGATTAAAATAAAAACATTGAAAATTAGCAGATTAAATTTTGAGGTTATTTTGAATTTACCAGAATTTGAGGGTATTTTTTAATCGGGGCTAAAACAACTTTCTTGTGATTTTTTTCACACTTATATTCCTTTCTTTTCGAAAAAGGCCTTCAGGGTAGGTTCTGAGAATATGGGAGGAAGAGTCGTAGTAGTAAATGATTCCGAGTAATTTCTATTTCATGATTGTGTATATAATTTTATAAATGTTCATATAAATTAATGTGACAAATGAAATGAGATGGCAATTCCATTAAGTAAAACTAATATTGAGGCAGTTTCTTAAAATTCATTCTGTGTAAAAATATTTTGTGTTCATAAGGTAAAGATAAGATTTAAAGCAAAATATTTTAAATTCCAAAATACTACTGTTTTCAACTGCTCTTTTATATTAATATTTTATTACTATCGTATATTAATTGCGTTTTTTGTTGTAAACCTTAATCTTATTTCATACAAAATGAGTACACATATTATTATTATTGTTATGCTCACAAATGTCATTAAAACACATAGGTAAAGTTTAAAAATAAAATTTAAAATATGATCTATAGCGTAGTGCTTTGTTTCTGAACTGCAAGTATATGTTTATGTAATATAGCGTGACATGTGACAAGGGGGCAGGGGGTATGGTGAAGTGTGACACTTTGAGATAAAGGGGGGGGGGAGGTCAAAAATATTGAAAAAAAAGTGTGACATCATTTATGGACAACCCCTAAAGAAGTCTTACTTGAAAATCTGAGTTTGCTCCAATCATTTTCCATATATGCACTTAAATATCTAAAATAAATAAAGTGAAGGCGATACACACAACAAGTTTATTTTTTAAAAAGATCATTTTATTCGGTCGTAGTAGAACCATGATCACAAGTACTGAATTCCAAGCAGACAGAATTGAGAAGCGAATAGAGAGCCAGATTATACATACAAATTCATAATCAGGAAGGTTCTGGAAAAAAAGAATTGCTGTATGAGAAATAAATACCAGATTCAGAAAAATCAGAAAACCATTTAAAAGTGTTAAGAGTATAATAGAAGTCGAAAATGTGAACAATCTACCAAAATTAGGATTTTTTTTTAAATTTCAGTCTTTTATTACCTTATAGATTCCCAGTCATAGCATGGAAATTTTTTTTTCAATGCTGTTATTCGTTTGCTCCATAAAATTACTTTTTATTGATAATGTGGATTACTATATAGACATTTTAATTATATTTTTAGCATTTTCTGAAAAAGAAGGTTTATGCTCTTATCCCCGTTTTAAAATATTCCATACGAATAATATTTTTAGCTACAACTCCAAAGCTTTTAACATATGTTGCATCAGTATATATAACAGAATTTTTGCATAAGCAAATTATTTATAAATATTCTTCTTCTTTGTATTCAGGGCTTCGTGGATTCTTATTATTGCTGTGATATTTGCAAATATTTGAATAAATATCAAGTAACCTTGGATTTGTAACAAAAATTGTAATTTCGATGTAAATATGCAAAATATAGTGTAGAACTAAATATCCGTCTGAAAAATCTGAAAAAATAATGTTGCGCATGGATCAATTTGAAGTTTTATGATATATTGATACATTTTATTTATTTCTTATCAAAAAATCCAAAAAGTCATCAGTGAACTTGCCTGAGTTTTTTTTTACATCATAAGAATTTTATAAGAAAAGGTTTCGTGACAATTTCAGATCTATAGCTTAGAAATTGAAAAACTTTTTCTTGAAAGTCCATTCAGTAAAACCAAAGTTAAGGTACATCTCTTGCCAAGCTGGTGACAAATCATGGAAAACTCGCCAAACGTACGCCATTCTACCATCGGGTTACCGCATTTGACGATTTATCGCCAAAAAAATTCAAGTTTGGCTCAGTACCGTACACATTGGTTGGGCCTTAGTTGCGCAACTTTTTTATTTTCTACAAAAATTACGTAAATTGATATTACGATATTTAGCTATTTATTAGTGCTCAGCTATTTAATTAAAATTGCTTCACTGGGAGTTTCCTTTCTTTAAGTATTTAATGTCGAGAGTAAAATATTTTTAATTAATAATGAAAAATGAATTTAAAGCATCGAAAAATCTCTGCATAATGTAAAGTTGAACGAAATACTTGATCAGATTTTATTTTCTCTTTAAATGTGCATGTTCATGCGTGTATGCTCAAAAAAAATGATGAAATTAAATTGGATTTGTACTTTGAAATCTAAAAATTATAAGTCAATGCTAAATGTAAGCATCGCAAATTCGGTTAAAGCTACGTTAGTGATCTTCATTAGTAGGACTTGTTAAAAAATACTCGATTCTGCTACTTTTGCTAGCAAATTAACAACCATCCCCACAGAACAAACATAAATCCAATAAAAATATTTGTATAGTAAAATGAAAATGTTAGAAAAAATGGGAAGAAAACTGCACTTCAGAAAAATTTGTTCATAGAATTACCATGGATATATATATATTACATTTTTAATACATGATTATTCTTTGCATCAAAAATATTATTCTCATTTTCTTAGATCAAAATAACGCAATGAACAATATAATTGATAGGGTCAGGTGGGGTAAAGTGGTCATAAAATCCACATTTTTTAACTTCAGTGGATTATAAATATAAAAATTTGTTAAAATGCTTCACATTGTTTGGTTGTTATTTTACATTACATTATTGAAGAACACATTGCATTAAAATTTTGGAAAAAAATAAATGATTCTAACAATTTTACGATACCTTTTTGTCATGTTTTTATGACCACTTTACCCCATGGGGTTGGGTAAAGTGATCATAATTAAAAAATAAGCATAAAAATGTATTATAAGTAAGCAGTGTTTTTTAGTATCTAACAAAACTCAATATAGTTTCAACTTTAAAAGAAAATCAGTTTGTTTCATCAAATAATACATTTTTAATAACCTATAATCAAAAGTTGTCTAATCAAGAATTTTAAGGATATCTTACTCTTCCATTAGAAAATTAAAAAATGTTAAAAACAATAGAAAATTAAAAAATTAAAACACATTAAAAAAGAAAAAAACTAGAAAAAAATATGAAACAGAAGAAGTAATCAACGATGATAACAATAACAATACACCTTTCTGCGCGCCAAACGCAGCAGCATCCAGTGATTGCATCATTCATTTTACTACAACTAACCAACCCATCACTAAAGAATTAAACAACAAAAATTCCCCAATAATAAAATAGCCAAAACACATAAAAGAAAAAAAACCTAGAATAATATATATAGTATAAATATATATAGCATAATATAAAGGGTTTGATTAATTCAAGAAAATTTTTTAAATAATCTGTTAAATTTTATTAATTGTAACTGTTACTCTTCCATTCCAAAAATGTCATGATTTTCAGGAAAGGTGTAATAGTCTCAAGTTTAAATATTTTATTGACAGCAAATCTCCTGCTTCATCAAAAACCTGTCCAATAAGCTCTTTGATTGATCCCCCCCTTCATATTTTCCAAAAATCCCGTAGAAATACTGTGATAAGTGATTATCTGTAATTGTGGATTCACTTGACTGAATAAAATACATTTTCTGCTTTTTTACAGGGATGAGATTGGAAAGAAACCAAAAAAGCTGAAAATAGAAATCCGAAAATTTTACGCGTGGTATACGTTTTAAGTAACTTAAGCATTTAAGCGCGATAAATTATTATATACAAATATATATATATATGTTTGTGAGTGGATAATTGTTTAATTACATGCAGGGCTAAAATCAGCAAATCAAAAAAATAAAGGACACTTAAAAATTACATATGACAGAAAAAGGAATACCAAATTAACAATGAAATGCTAATCATACTTACAACTGTTATTTAGTCAACTAATTTGTAGCTAGAATAATAGTAAAAAATGGGGGAAAAACATACTTTTAAAAATAAGATTTTGAATGTAAATGAAATTTTTTTTAAATTTATGACACTAAGCAATTAGTTACATTCTACTTCGTTTTCAACACATTTTTCACTTTAAAATGCAGATTATTTTGAAAAAAAAAGAATTTTCTATCACAAGGATCTTTTTTTTCTTAGCATCTCCTGCAAAAAGAGGCGCGGATATCTCTTAATTTTTTTTTGAGAACACGGATTCGAAGATCATTGTAAGAACAAAAAGGGAAGGGGAAGCGGATTTTTTTTTCGGGAAAAGAGCAAAAGCGGAAATTTTTCATTTCAAGAAAATAAAAAAAGCGGAAATCCGCCAAAAAGCGGAAAAATCTCATCCCTGTTTTTACTAAGTTTGTCTTTGCATGTTTTTAGCTGTTTTCTTTAAATGTTCTTTTGTAGTTGGTTTTTTACTATTTCTTCAGTCAAACCTTCATTATTGCTTTTGTGTTTCGTTTTTTTCTCTCTCTCTTGAATCCTATATGACAGTATTGCTGAAACAGATGGTTATAGAGTTGTAAGTACAGCTCATGTCAAATCTTTTAAAGGCAGAACTATGTACAGCTATACCTGAAATTTCACCATTTTCTAGATTTAAACTATCTGTATGAGATGGCCCTGGTTCTGAATTTCCATTCAATTTGACATTAGACTCAACTATGGTAGGTTGAACATCTGTTTCAGATATTATAGTATGCTTCACTCTTCCTACTTCTTAATAGGAAACAGTCTATAGCCTTTAAAATCATTGATTGCATTTTCTGGAGAAGACGGTCTATAATATTTTTTTAAAATTTAAAAATGGGAAAACACTTAGTAAAATATTCTGCAGTCAATGTTCCTGGACCAATTTTTTTAAAGATCCCTTTCCAAGCTTTTATTAAAGGGGAAAAGACTCCAACATCTAATGGCTGAACATGAGAATATGACTCGTGTATGGTGGCAAGCACAAAATTATAGTGCAATTATGCATGAACTTTTTTTTTTTTTTTTACTGTTTCATAAGTCATGCAACTTTCGAGCCCATCATTAGATATTTGGATCTAAGGAAAATTGCATAAAGCTATTACCGTTAGTCTATTTTACCAACAACTTTAGTCTGTTGCTCATATAAATGAGCTCCTTTGTAGATAATAAAAGGTAGCATGAAATCATTTGCTGATGCACTAAAAAGTACATCCCTTTTTTGAAATTGGCTGATTTCATATATACATTATGTGATGATTTTGACACAAAAATTTGGATTACCCAGTTTCATATCATTAATTACAATCTGTAGTATATCTTAAATTAATCTTTAACTAACATCTGTTTAAGAAATTAAGCTTAAGTAATTTTAAAACAGTGATGCGTGTTAAGCATATGACCCTATGACCACTTTACCCCATCTTATTTAAATTGCTACAAAATAGTATCTGTAATTAATTTCTGTTAATGGGGAAGTATTCTTGAGATCTATATGAAGCTTTCTGCAAAGTCAAACTAATGAAAACTTAATTAAACAAAAAATAGGAGAGAAGTTAAATTAGGTTTTCCAACTTCAAACTGCTACATAAATAAACAAAATGTGTGTGGGTGTTTTCTTCTACTAAAGTGTTGCAATTAGTAGAATTTTGAATGTTAAACTTATTTCTTAACTGCTAAAAGCTAAAATAAAAAAAATTACATTCATACCAATATTCATTACAAAGTTATAGCAATTTAATTGATGTATGACCACTTTACTCCACCTGACCCTAGCTCACGAAATCTTCAAAGCGAATATTTGCTGCTCATGTGCTGAATATATAAGATTGTTTATTATAAATGAAATGCATATTTTACGACCCTGCTACAAGTTAGAAATTATGTAAAAATTAGGCTGGACGATAAAAGAAAAGCAATTCATTTTCACAATTTCAGTCGTGTTTTATTAGACAAATGTTTGTATTAAAGCACTTAAGCACAGTTTATAGTAATTCATTCGAGACATTTTTTAATTTATACACTGTACAAGGTATTTTTTATGCCTTCTTGTGTCATAAATATAATTATCTCGTATCCCAATACAGATCAGTCTCGTCATCTCGATCCTGGAATGCTTCTGGGTCAGAATGAATATGAAATACCAAAACTGTTCTTGTAATGTCGTATTTAAAACATAGCGTAATAAAATGAAAAAGTGCTAATACACAAATCAATGAAAAAGCTACCATAAAATGCGGATTCCGTTTTGCACAGCAGCTCGGTGAAATGTATAGCATTGCTATACTTATAACAGTAGGTTTTATCCTTTTCTCTTACAATTCTATATACATAACTTCTCTTTTTTCTTACATTGTTTTAGGGACAATTTTACTAGAGCATTGCTAAAATAGCAATCCGGGATTAAATTTATTAGTGCTTTCCTTATTTACGTATAATGACCATAAATCAATTAACCACCATAAATCAAATTAACCGCTTAGAAAATTTTAAAGGATATCGCATAAGATTATATTTCCAAAAAACATACTAAAATCAAGTCAGTATACTGCATGCTGCGTCTCTAAACACGAAAAAAAAACATAACTGTATGCATAATTACGTGTGATCAACCATATTTTTCATTGCTTTATATTTACTCACAAAATAAGTTTTAGAAACAAAGAATAATTAAAGTTATGCAACTAACAACCAACTGCAACTGTAATTGCAACTCCAATTTTAAAAATCCTGAGGACTAGTGTGCTGTAGAAATCCGACATAACTTCTAATAATTGTAGATTGTTAATGTGATGATGCAAAAAGCATATTTTTACAAAACGACTGGATTTTCTGTAGTTTATTTCGACAAGAAGTTTGACTACTTCATTGATTTTGATAAAATCTAAAATTATTACACTATTTCAATGATATATTTGTTCTAAATTAAAATTTAAGGTAAAAAAAATATCCGGAAATTATGGATTTGAGAAGGTAAAAAAAAATCGAAATTCGGGATATTTCCAGAACGCAATCACTTCTGTAACAAGTATTTTATAGATTTCGGGTAAAATGGAAGCATTACTAATAAGATAATACTTTTTTTTTGGAAAATGCAACATGCCAATTTCTTCCATAATATTTTGCGAAAACAGCTTTAAATATTGCCAACTGGGCACAGTCTGTTAAGCAAAATTGAAGCAACACTAATAAGACAAAAATTAATTCTTTTTTGGAAAATGCAACATGCGAATTTCTTCCATAATGTTTTGTGAAAACAGCTTTAAATATTGCCAACTGAGCACAGTCTATTAAGCTAAATGGAAGCAATACTAATAAGATAATAATTATTTTTTGGGGGAAATGCAACATGCGAATTTCTTCCATAATATTTCGTGAAAACAGCTTTATTTTAAAATGCGTATATGGGAGTAAAAATTCCCAATTATATAACTGTGGTTAATTCTCTCGGTTTAGCACTGCCATTCTGCTTCTTACTTCCTTACTTGCCATTCAAATAAAATGTGTATATACATTTGATTTG
This sequence comes from Araneus ventricosus, assembly GCA_013235015.1. Classification (NCBI taxonomy): domain Eukaryota; kingdom Metazoa; phylum Arthropoda; class Arachnida; order Araneae; family Araneidae; genus Araneus; species Araneus ventricosus. The sequence continues at coordinate 204,697 of BGPR01000057.1, forward strand.
TGATAATGAAAACTTTTTTAAAAAAAGGTGCAGTTCACATTCTTTTGAACATTTTTTATCCCGAAAGTTAAACAGTTAAATAATTCTTTGCTAAATATCTAATTGAGATTGAATACTAATTAAAAATAAAATGGGGAAAAGTATTTTAAACAGAGAAATATGGAGAGCACGTACCTGTTAAAATTATAATAACACCGTTAAAATATAGTGGTGTTAAAAATATAGTAACACTCTGATAGGTTAGATGAGGTTATGGGATTTTTAGCTGCAAAGATTGTCGTCCCCAACTAGCCCAAAACTCGGATCGGAAGACTAAATGACTCTCTCTCTCTCTTCTGCTTTAGTGAAGTGTCGTTCACTCCGACTTCCGGTGAAATCCGAATCAGCGGATCCGACTCCTCAAAAGGAATGATCGGATCCGATTCCGACCAAAAGGAACGATCGGATCCGATTCCGA
>BGPR01000057.1:205163-256286 GCA_013235015.1 Araneus ventricosus
AACGATCGGATCCGATTCCGACCAAAAGGAACGATCGGATCCGATTCCGACCAAAAGGAACGAATCCGCGGAATCGGCTTCATGATGAATCCACGGAATCGGAATCGTGATGAATCCGCGGATCAGATCTGTGAATCCGTGGATTCGGATTTATGAATCCGCGGAATCGGATTTGCTGATTCCGCGGCATCATGATTACGATTCGGAATCGCTGATTCGGGTACATAATCTTAGAAGAGGATTCAATTCCTTCTGGAATGAACGATATATCATTTGGGGTCATGGATGCAGATAAATTTCTTCGCGTGGAGCAGGAGATGCAAAGATTCGGTTGATTTGAATGAATGCAATCGCTGTGCATACAGATCGATTTCTGAGGTTGTTTACAAAGGAACCAGAAGAATAGTTGGTTTGATAAATGATTCTTTTGATATTGCTTGAGAAGTAAAAGAGTTGCTAGTAAAAAGAAGATGCAAGTAAAAAGAATTCATAATAAGTATAATTAAAAATAATTATAATTTTTTGTTCTTGACTCAAGATTTCAATATCAAAAGTAGTTTCATTAGTCGAATCTCGGTACATTGAAATTAATAAATTTGATAAAAAACTATTTAAGAGAAAAATCTGAGTCTGTACTTTTTCCAAACAGTCAAGAATTTTTTTAAAAAAATTATTAAGAAATAATATTTTTCCATTTGAGTAATTTAAAGAATTACTCACATACGTCGAATACATTATGTCGATTTTTTTATATATATATACCTTTTGGTTTTGAACACTTCATTTAAGTATGCCATCTTCCGCACATGCTTGCGTGGCAAAGTCGGTAGAACGCCATGCTTCGCCGAACCCTGCTGACATGGGTTCGAGTTGCGGGCTGGCATTGTCGTTGCAAGACAAAGTTTTGAAAATTTTAATTTCGTATATTTTCTTTAAAAAGTTATTTTATAATACATATTCAGCATTTTATTTTATTTCACTCTTTATTTCCAAACCTGATTTATTATTAAATAAATTTTAAACAATTCCTTAAACTTATATATAAGTATAGGAGAACTAATAAGTTAGAATAGGAATTATTTAGAATTTATCTAATAATAAATCAGGTTTGAAAATAAAGAGTAAGATAAAATAAAATGCTGAATATATATTATAAAATAACTTTTTAAAGGAAATATACGGAATTAAAATTTTCAAAACTTTTGCAAAAGTCTTACAACGACAATGCCTTCCCGCGACTCGAATCCATGTCAGCAGGGTTCGACGAAACATGGCGTTCTACCGACCAAGCCACGAATGCACGTGATTTATCCTGCATATTTAAATGACATAAAAAAATTTAAAAGCAATTAATTCAACAGACAGGAATTTGCTAAAAAGTTACATTTTGTTAATATAGTCAATAACAGATTTTAACAGCAGTGGATCTTTGATAACTGCAAAGACTTGTTTTATATTCCTTGATGATGATTAAAAATTTTTTTTACCGTATGGAGCTCATTAGAATTGGGGAGATTATATTTAATTAGAAAGAAATCTTAGCTGAAATTTCATTAGTGAACGCTTCAGTAAATATATTGTTTCCAACAAATTAAATGACATTCATCGGAAGTCCTAACCCGATAATAGAAATCAAAAGCGTCTCAAAATACTGAAGGTTCTAGCAAAGTTTCGTTAAATTCACTAACGACATTTTAAATAATTAACAGAAATGTTAATTAAAAAAATTAGTAATTGAAATTAATTAGTAAAATTATCATCAAAATAATTAATTATATAATTATGATTATTAATCAAAATTAATATCAATATAATTAATTATCTAATGAAAATTATAATTTCATTGATTATGATTCATATTTATATTAAAATACAAGTTCAATAATAAAGATTATTACAGTAATTATGGACGATAAATCCATTTACGTTTCGGAGTCGAAACGAAACCGCGGATTCGAATCCGCAACCGGACTCGGATCCGTGGATCCGACTCCACGAAAGGAACGAATATGACACATCACTAATGTAAAGTGACAGAGAAGCAGTAGTAGTTTCTCTCTGTGTAAAGCCATGGCAAGAACCATGGGGCGAAATTTGTGACCTCACCATGTGGACACTCCGCGCTCGAAAATACGAAAATCTCTTTTGATATTATTGTGTTTTCCTTTTTTTTTACTTAATATTTAAATTTGGATTCCAGTATATCAAAATATCATAAGCATAGTAAATATTTGAGAAACAGACTATATTTTTAAGTAAGTGTTGAAGGATAGTTTCAGATCTTAAAACTTTAGGCAAACATTCAAATAACACATATCATGCGCAAACCATTTCATGTTTTGATTGAACCAAAAGTTAAAACCTTTTTAAATACTCACATATTTTTTATGTTTTGCAAACATATCAAAAATATAAATAGTAAGAAAAATTATTCACTGATACTTATTTACTGATACTCGTCGAAAAGCTCCCAAGACCTCACGGACAGCAAAAGGTCTATTAAGACTCTTCACTTCTCACTCCTAGTAAATAATAGATATACTAAACAAAAATTAAAATTAAATAAAAAGAAAGAAAAGTATAGATATATAATATAATACAGATACAAATAATAGGTATACTAAACAAAAATTAAAATTAAATAAAAAGAAAGAAAAGTATAGATAATAAACAGCAGATCTGCTGTTTATTATCTATACTTTTCTTTCTTTTTATTTAATTTTAATTTTTGTTTAGTATATCTATTATTTGTATCTGTATTATATTATAAATAGCTGCATTTGCGCCTTTATATATAATACTAAGAATATTTATTAATGTTTTATTAATTAATTTAATCAATTTATAAATTTAGTCAATTTATAGCTGTCACTCCTAGTAAAATATTTTCCGAAACTTGTGGCTTTAAAAGTTAACTGTCAACCACTTCAACCGTTGTCACGTCAGCACTTTTGAAACAGGCGCCTCAATCTCATGATACCACCTTACGCAAGTCGAATCTGATTGGTTCGTGGGTTCATGTGACTTTAAAACATGCGTCGTAAGAATTTTTGTTTTGGCAATTTATCCCTTCGATTGGCAATAAGACGCGTGCTTTGGCGACATTTAAATAGCGATAGATTTTAGTGCTGTAATGTGTTGTTATATATTTCAGGTGACTAAGATTTTAAATTGAGATCTGCATTTTAATAAAGCTGCTATAGAAAAAAGAAATTAGGGTGAACCCACATTCTTCTAAAGTTTCCTTATAAGAATACATACAGAATTTTGGAAAGTATTATATAAAATAAAGTAATTGTGTTTGCTACTGAAATTTTCCATAAATCTGCACTGTCAAATTGTTTTTATTTACAACAATTTGAAAATAAAAATAATTTTATTTTCGAGAATTTATTTACAGATCGAGAATTCCTTACCCGAAAATTGTGAAATACGTCTTTTAAAACTAACAATACCAAAGATGTGTGAACTTGATTCTGAATAGTGTTTAACTATAGTTTTTAAATTTATTTCACCTTAAAAATGTAACTTGCAATAAACTTATTTTTTTACAAGAAAAATATAAATTTACAATAATTTCCTCGAAAGTAACTTGCTATAATAAAAATGATAATTGATTGTTACTAATATTATAAAAAAGAGTAATTATTAAAAATATTTGTTGCTAATTAGGGATAACTAACCCTTTATATTTACTGAATTCTAGTTGTAGAAATTAATCTTGAAAATCAATTTTTTTCCTTATTATAGAAGTTGCATCCAAATTTTACATAAATAAAATTGTGCCTAAAAATTATGTCAATTGAGTAATTTTAACCCCTTCAAAAATTCAATTGAAAAATAATATTGTTGTATAACAGAAACAATTTTTAGGAAAAGAATGGACATTGCTGAACATCATTTTCAGTTATTCTTTTCTGTAACTATATTAAGATTCAGTGGCGAATCTAGGATTCGGGTCGGGGGCGGGGCTGATGTCATAAAAACTTTGTATCGTCGTGATTAATGTCAAACCTCAAGGCTAAAGTAAACCAAAACTCTGTAAAATTAAAGACTTTTCTCACCTAACAATAAGAATAATAAAAAACAATACAATACTTTCGATAATTTTATAAAAATTACAATGAAATAACTCGCCAAAAAATGTCTTCGACCACTTCAAAGCTACAAGTAAAGTGGAATGACTACAAAAGTAGCAAAATTTTCGAGCCTGTCAAGCCAGAAAGTAATGTTGAAACGTTTTTATTATTTTTTTTAAAAGAGGGAAATTAAGAAAAGACAGTTGTAATGATGTTAAATAAAATCAAGAATTCTGGCTTGGCTCTGGGGGGCTGTAGCCCGATAGCCCCCCCCCCCTGGATTCGCCACTGTTAAGATTGATTCTCAAAGATTTGAAAGTGAAAAGCTTTAGATATATTGGAAAAGTTATTTCTTCTGATAAAAGAATACTTGCTGAAATACAAAACTGTCGCATTTTAGCAAATAAAGCTTTCTACGGATTGAAGAGGTTTATAAAAACAATCTTTCAATAAAAATGGAATTCTTAATCTAAAAACTCTTACTAGACCTGTTTAACATATGCATTAGAACTTGAGAAATAAATAAAGAGGAAGAAACTCTTATTACTACTTTTTGAAAGGAAAATACTATGAAGCATTCTTGGTGGTATAAATGAAAATAATATATGGAGGCGATACAATTTATATAGAAGTGTTCAAACAGCCTGATATTATAAAATATATAAAAATTAATAGAACAAAATGGATGGCTCAATTAATACTCATAAACGATATTGTTAAAAGAGTTTGACAATATAAACCCACTGGAAATCAGAAAATGAGGCAGACCACGACTGAAATATGTTGTTTCTGTGGAGTTTGAATTTTCTTCTATTAGTGAAAAGAACTGGGGATCGAAAATCAGAAATAAGTCATCCTCTAGAAATCTTTTAAAGAAGGCAGTGTCTAGTGACATTAGGCTGTCTTGTCAGTTAAGGTGATTATTTCCGTTTCAAATTTCGATTAAAATATTTGTTTTTCTAAAAAATGAATTCATTTTCTATAATTTTACTTACCCTTGAAAGCTGCATACCTACAAAATTTTTAGAACTTTTATTGTTAGAATTATTATTCTTGTTCTCCAACAAGAATATTATTACGAATTCAGTTTAAAATTAATTTTGAAAAAAATATTAAATGAGAGAAACAAATGTATGGAAATGAAAGATATCCCGGAAAAATGCCTTGCTTAATTTTTAATTAATTGAAATTTTAAGCAACTTTTAGGCTTTGAAAAGTTGAAGGTGACCTTTCTCTTTTCTTAAATAAAAAGTGTGCAAAGTTTGGTTGAAATCAAAGATTTAGGAGATGTGGAACATACATGCATAGCCACAATGACTTTTATTTAAATTAAGATAATTATTAGATTAAGATTGCTGGAATACTATAGTATGAGCCATAAAAAACGTTTTAGTGAAGATTTTGTCACAATTAATTATTTAATTTTAATTAAGTAAATAGTTAATTTTAATAAATCAAATAGTTAATTTTAACAGTTAATTTGATAATTAGTTAATTTGACAGATTACTTTAATTTGATATTTAACTAAACATGGTGGGACCAGGATAATTCAATATATAATAGCCAAAAACGATGATATTTAAATAAGAGTTTTCTTTATCCTTTTTGATATTGAAAAATATCTCTTTTACTTTAAAATTGTTTTGGGATTTTCTACCTGAGTATTTGGTTTTAACCATCAATGGAGATTTAAACTTACTGTTCAAATTGGCTGCATTCATACCCTATGCTTTAAACACACGTATTAAATTTGCCACTCACAATGTTTAATAATTTTTATTTTCTTATATGTTAAGAATTTAGTGACTATTATCTCTGTAACCAATGAGTTCTCTAAAACAGCCCATTGTAGTAGTGTTTAAATGTTTCATGTCGTGTGATTTTACCGTATGACAAAGTAATGTTCGCACAATTAATTATATTGAAACATAGATTAACTAAATTAATTTTTAAATCTAGTCCTTCTCCATTCGTGTCAAGAGTCAATTTCTTGTTACTGTTTCAGATATGCTGGCTTAATGTTACCTAGGATATATTTGCACTGCTGAGATGTTTATTTTTTATGACTCCTACCTGTTGAATGATTATGTGTTGATATAAAAAAAAAGTGATCAATGTACTGACCGATAAATCTAGAATGACCTTTTTGAATGAAAAATGGAATGATAAAATCTTGATATAGTAAAAAATTAAATGTCATGAAAACAGAATCGCAGCATAAATATTGCAATTTGTAGAAACAATAAAGTCGTTGGCTATGTCTATTGATCAACATGTAATATTTCATTACTTTTGTAACATTAACGCAAAGGAATCTACCTTCGCCTTCAAGCTTGCCGAAAAGGGATTTTTTTCCCCCTCTGATTTTTCTCCGTCTCCTTTTTTGTCTTCTCAAGTTCATTATCAAGAAAACAAATTCTTTCCAGAAGTAATGCATTTTCTTTTTGAGTTTCAAAGCAAGATGAGCAAATGTTTTCAGTTTTTGATGTAGTAAATGGCTTCATAGCTGTCCTGACACATGCTTTTTTAAGCGTTAGACATTTTAATCTGATTTTTGTTTCCTGCAAAATACTTCTTTTCCTTTTCCTCTCACTTCTACTTGAAACATCTTCCCCATTATCTTGCAATGGCAAGTTGACACTCGGAACTGCATCAGGTTTTAAAATTTTCTTTTGATTTAAACCAAGTAGGCGATTTCTTATGCCATCCATGTAATCGCTTGGCCTAAAGTGATCATTACATATCCTAGCGTATTTTACATTTATATGACCTTACCTTTTACATTTCGAGATCCAAATTTTATTCAGATTCGGACATACTGAAAACCAGTGGCGGACTGGCGAGGTTGCCAGCTTGCCTGATGGCAAATGGGCCCCCTTAAACAGAAGACAATTTGGGCCTCCAGGAAGTGTGGGAGAGAAAAAAAGAACTCTTTCTCTATAGTAAGCTTTTCTAAAGCAAAAAATAAAATAGCCATGTACCCAAGGTTCATGTTTCAGCGTCCCACAATCGTCGTTGGGGATTTATTACCTTTGTAATTCGGCCAACCGAACAGCGGGTGGTCGAATACCGACCCAAGATGCATACGAAATGATATTCCAAATTTACCAGTTGAAGAAATACGTGTCTCAGTTACAGCTCTGGCTCACCGACTGGAAAATTAAAGTTAATCCGAGTAAATGTGCGTGCCTCTTGTTCACAAAAAAAACCCCGCAATATGCCTATTTTAAACCCCATCCAAATTTTTGGCCAACCCGTCCCCTTTGTGTCTGAATACAAATACCTAGGTCTAATACTGGACGCAAAATTAAACTTTGATTCCTACATCCAAAAAGCAGTTACCCATGCCAAAAATTCGAGTTTTGCACTCGGAAGGCTTCTTGCTCGAAAGAGTACACTTGCGGTAAAGCACAAGCTTCTGCTCTATAAGGCTATCATTCGACCTGTCATGCTATATGGCTCTCCCACTTGGGGCACTAGTTCTATCAGAAACTTGAGAAAACTACGAGTTTTTCAAAACCAACAGCTCGTTAGGATTGTTGACGCCCCTTGGTATGTCAGACGCAAACTGATTCATCAAGACCTCAAAATTGACCCTGTTTTGGACTTTATGAAAATTATCTCTACAAAATTCTTCGAAAAATTACCCCAGATTCCCAACGCATTGTTGCTACTCCCACCGTATGACCCAGCCGTTCCGAGTTCTCGCAAGAGACCCAGAGCTATGCTGGACTACAGTTACGAAAATTTCCTGACAGTTAAAAGACGTAGGGATGTCAGCACAATCGCTGAGAGTCTGGACCCGTAATTTCATCAAAATTTTACGTTTCGGCCTTTTTTAACCTGCTACTTTGTGTAACTCCCGCGTGTATTTCCGAGAGCTCAAACCTTAATTCCATCTCATTTTACATGCTGAATTTTTATTTTAATCTTTTAATCTGACCTTGTTAGCCTTCAGCTTTAATATCTCATTGTTGCAGCACAGTTAAAATTGTGAAAATACGGATCTGGACATGGAAAACTCCCTTTTACCAAAATTCCACACCACACTACCGTTCGCGCAGTGTTTTCCACTAAAATTCCCCACGCATTTTGCTCCCCCAGCTTTACATAGCTTCCCTCTCCTTATTTCAACTGATTTTTAAACCCCACATTCGAATTTTTAAACTTTATTTTAATTAAAAGTCCTTTTATTAATTAGATGTGGAGGTGCATCGGACGCTTCGCGTTCTCGCAGTACTCCGTAATGAAATTCCGTTCCGTTTCCACTGGTATACTGATAGTTTCAGCGCACCTGGAAAGTCAGGTAAAGTCATGAAAAGTCATAAATTTGGATAATGGTTTAATTTTGTCATGAAAAGTCATAATTTTTAGAAAAAAGTGAGTAAAAGTCATGGAAAACTATAGGCTGTCATGGATTCGCTAGGCTTTTATAGTCTAGGCTTTAATCGCCTAATAATAAGTTTAAGAAATTTATATTATTTATTTAAGGATTCTCCAGCTAGAAGAGCAAATTTTACTAGAATTACAGGTTGTTCTATTTTTCCGAAAAAATTTTGTGCAGTTTGATGGCTAGAAAACAGTGATTGCATAGCAAGAGCCATTGAAATAGTTGAGCCAGTCACGAAGTATCTATCACAATTAAAACATACTGATAGCAAACTTAAGACCTCTTTGAAAACGTCTATGAAAGATCCTTTCATAGAATGCAAACTTGCTTTCGTTAGGTCATTGTCACTACAATGTGAAACTTTTTCGACAAATTTTCAAAGTGAAAAAGTGTGTGTGCCCTACTTGTATGCAAAATTGTCTCAGCTGTTAGGAAGGATCATAAAAAAATTTGTTAAGCTTGAAAAAGTTGTTGAGTGCTAAGCATTGTTGAAACTTGACCTCAACTCTAAAGATAGTCTCTTGGAAGCTAAGAACGTAGATATTGGCTTTGGAGCTAAAAAATACTTGAAAGAGTTGAAAATAGCTGACAAGACAAAGCTCTTTTTTTCTGGACTGTCAGAAAATTTTGCAGAATTTGGCTGAAAAAAGTTATTGTTAAGAGCCACTCAAATATAAACCTTTTAGAGGTTTATCCATCTTGCATCCTTCTGTTATGTTGAATAATTCAAGTATTGGGTTAACTCGGTTTAACATAGTTCTTGTAGTACTACATAATGCAAACCAAATCACCGAGACAGTGGCAGAAAGAGGAACAGGCAAATATGCATCATTTTGCTCTGTACAGGATGAGTTTGAAAATTTTTTGTCTGATGAGTGCAATCTAGAGCTCTATAACTTTTGCTATGGATTATTGTGAAGGGAAGAAAACGGGAAGATCTGTGGCAGGTTGTAAAATTATGCTTTATATTCTCCCAAGGAAATGCTTCAATGGAAAGGGGCTTCTCTGTCAATAAAACAATGCTAGTTGAAAATTTGGAAAAACGAAGTTTGATTAATGAAAGACGAGCATACAATGGAATTAAATCTCTTGAGGGAGTTGAAAATGTCTCTATTACTAAAAGAATGTTGTTAGCTGTTTGTGTTGCGAAGCATCGGTATAGAGCGGATTTAGAATATTTTGATAAAAAAGCATCAAAGACACAAGAAAAAAGAAAATTAGAAAATGAATTGCAGCAGTTATATAATCAGAAAAAGAAAATTCGATTGGAAAAAGAGAAGGAAGAAACTGAATTTGAAGTAAAAATTCAAATTTTGGAGGAAAAGAGAAAATCCTTACTATGAAGATTCAAATTAAGTTTAAGAACTTTATATTGAGACATTAATTTTTGAGATTAATACAGAAATGTAAATAATCATTATTGTGATACATTAAATATTTTTGAAAAATCATCACAGTTGCATTATTTACTGCTAATTTTACTTTCTTATCATTTAGCTAAAGTTAATGAATTCAAATTGAATTAGAAAAATTTTGGTTGCGTTTACAAAACTGCTATATGATTAAGCTTAGATTAGATATGGAAATACAATAATTTATTTCTATGTACACAAGTTTGTAAACAATTATAAGCACTTTTTCTATCCCAAAATTCCTGTATTATTTCCAAACGCATACCTTTTGTTTGCATTTACATAAGACGTTTAATTCGTATATACTTTAACTAAAGCATTTCTAAGTCTTGGAAAATTATTGGCCGTAATCAGGGAAAGTCATGGAAATTCATGATTTTGTAACACTGTATTTTGGCAGATACCCTGTATACTTGAAGATGATGTTCAGGAAATTCGCCACTTCTCGGGCAGAAAGAAGTGATGTCAAAAGTGACGACTTGGCTCATTATCCGTGCTTTCCAAGTTATTCTTTTCCGGCACTCGGAGTGAAATGAGACCCTAGGTTCCATACTGAATATTTCCCGTCTTAATGAGTACCATAAACTTTCTTTGACACGCAAGATCGCATACCAGATATCATTCATCTCATCTGTTGTGTTTTTAAGTTATCGTGTATGCATATGCACGGACAAACAGTAGATCCTTTGACGGATTTAGTCCAAAGTTAGACATGCAGTAAATCACTGTTCATACGTTTTTCATTTATACGTCGTTTCATCAGAGTCCCGATTCATTCTTATCCATTGCAAAGATACAGTACTCCGTTCATACGTCGAACAGTGATTCAGATTGCTCATCTAGCGCTCCAAAACTACAAAATCTAACATCTTAAGATCACCTTCAATCATAATTCATATAAATATATTACAGAGATGCTAAATCATCACAAATTCGGGGCAAATTATTCTGTATTTCCCCCTATTACGTCATCAAAGTGAAACGTTTCCCAATTGCTCGATTCTACTCGGAGTCATTGTACGCGAGCTCTCCTTAAAGAAAATTCATTTAAAGGAATTTATTTTTATTTGATGCATGTTTTTTATGTCAATATGGAGGGAAAAGGTATGTATTTGATATTTCATATCGTTTCAGCTTTATTGGATGTATAATTTTCCGTAAAAGTTTGAGCAATATTAGGCTTTAAAAAAATGGACAATTTTTTCTTTAAATATTTAGTATTTTGGACTGCTTCTTTTTTTTGTGCGTTGAAATTTCTGTTGGATAATAAATTATCGGCCTTTGAGACAAAGTCAAAATAAATTTTAGCTGGTTTGTTTGCTGTCTAATTTGGAATTTTACTTTCTTTTTCAGTCTCTCAACTAGTTCTGCTCAAAAGACGTCTCTTTGAAAAAATAAAAATAAGCGATTCTTCTGCGAAATATTTAAAGGAAGAACTCGTACAGCATGTTACAATGAAATACAGCACAGCATAATGTTCAGAGGAGATATATAATGAAATTAAACAAAAAAATCATTCATTTTGGAAAGTCTGAAACAAAGATGGTTAAGAAGTTAACGCGACAAAAAAGAAAATTTTTAATGAATTGTGAGAAGTGGTTCTCATATTATTTTTGTGTAATTTATTTTAAGATTTGATGTTATTCATATAAAATTTATATTATAGTCATGCAGTGGCGAATCCAGGATTTTGGTGTGGGAGGGGCTGAGGTCATAAAAATTTTGTATCGTCGTCGTGACGAATGTCAAACCTCATGGCTTATGTAAACTAAAAGACTTTAACTTTACAGACTTTATTCACCTGACAATAAGAACCATAAAGAATATTAAAATACTTTCGATAATTTAATAAAAAATATAATGAAATAACTAGCCCAAAAATGTTTTCGACCGCGTCAATGCTTCAAGTACAAGTGGAATGGCTAGAAAAGTATGAAAATTTTCGAGCCTGTCAAAGCCAGAAAGAAATGTTCTCACGTTTTCATTATTTTTTTAAAAGTGAAATTAGGATCAAATAGTTGTAGTGGTTTTAAATAAAATTAAGAATTCTGGTTTAGTCCTGGAGGGGGGAGGGCTGCAGCCCGATAGCACCTCCCTCCCTAACCGAAGTCCATTTCCTTTAAACTATGCAAATTTAAAGGTTCTGCTGTTCTTAGTTTTTATACTATGAGTTTTCTCTCGTTTGAAAGCGAAACTGAACCACTGTCGTCGCAAAGCTTCGGCTATACGTCGTTTTCCCATTTTCCTAAAATTCGCAAATTTTCTTCCTCTATCATTATTTCTCCGTTCCTATTAAGAGGAAAACTTTCCCTCGAAAGCAGCAAGATAAGATACAGATGTATAATTTTAGTTTTATCAGTCTCTCTTGTTCTGTTTCAGGGTTATCGTGTTGGCATGCACACAAGATAGACAGATTTTCCGTTGACTGGAGTGGCAAGTCCAGGGGGGGGGCTGCATCCCCCCAGAACTAAACCAAAATTCTTGATTTTATTTAAAATCACTACAACTGTTTGTTCTTAATTTTCATTTAAAAAATAATAAAATCGTGACAACATTGCTTTCTGGCTTGACAGGCTCGAAAATTTTCCTACTCTTCTAGTCATTCCACTTGTAGCTCTGACGCTATCGAAAATATTTTTTGGCTAGTTATTTCATTGTATTGTTTATTAAATTATTGTCAGGTGAGGAAAGTCTGTGAAGTTAAGATAGCCGAACACGTTCGGATCATCTTTTTTTCAAAATTGTGAAATAGAAGCACCAAAATATGTTTTTTAGATTCGAATTTAATAAAGATTAATATTAGAGTATGATTTTTGAGTATAAAATATTATAAATTTACAAAGCTGCTTCTTAGAGGAAATTCCCAAAAACTTCAAACATGCTAGAGGTCAAACTTTTGTAATAATTCAAATAAAACTAATACTAAAATAAACTACATACTATGGACTAGTGCTTGTACTAGAATCTTAACATTCTTTGTATAAATAAAAGTTTTAGAGTTAATCGAACAATCATTATAAGATTTTCAGCAAATTTTTCTTGTCATTTTTCAGATAAAAGACCATAATTAAAAAAATATCGTTACAATATACATTATTCTAGTACATGCACTAGAGACACATTTGAAAAAAGTGTTCACAAAATTTCAGAACAATCGAATGATAATATCTTGAGTTATCATGTTTGAAGTGTGAAAATTATGCATAACATCTAGTTTTGAGAAAAATCAAATTTATTTTTGTCACGCGCTTAAATTAAGTATCTAAACTTTAAAAAAAAATTTCTAAAAATATACTAACATCATATTAACTTGAAAAAATGCAGTTTAAAAGAATTTTTGACAGGATTCTGTCCTTAAAATGACAACTTCCGGTTAATTAAACGCCCACTTCCGGTTTTCGGTTTGTTATAAAGCAATTAATATCTCATCTTCTAATTAACGTACCGACAAAAGTAAATATGTTTTAGAAAGATAAATGAATGAACTATCCAAATCATCAAAAATTAAAAAATGGGAATTTTGGCCGAAAATCGACTTTTCAACGTGTTCGGATACCTTAAAATGTTTTGGTTTTCATAAGCCATGAGGTTTGACATTCGTCACTACGATACAAAATTTTTATGACCCGCGCCCCCGCCCCGCACCCGGGGGGGGGCACTGGTTGACTGATTTCGTCCAAAATTTCCCAGAAGTTTACAATTTTCGTGTAAAGACTGCATACGGAATTTCATCTGTTTAGCTAGTTAAGTTTTATAGTTATCGGTTCCGCAGACATTATACCAAAACTGTGGAGACTGATAAAAATCTCGATGTCGAATTTTTTTATGGTTATATACGTATACTTCTTATACGAAAAAATACAAAGTAAATAAAATTATTTATTTTAATAAACTATGTTTTAATAATTTTAGGAAAAATTCTTGACTAATGACATCGAAAGCTTGAAGAAACATTCGCATATCTTATGTTTTCACGATAAGGCAAGCCTTCTTTAATTTTTTTCCATTCACGACCCCATTTCTATTGGAAAAATTCTGCCGTGATACAAAAACTGATAAATAAATAAGTAGATGAATTGTTAATTAATGATAAATAAAAAGAAATACAGTTAAAAATAGTTTTTAAACAAATTTTTAAAAATCTATTATATGATGGCACTCTTAATTAATTTTTTTTATATAAATCTTGACGAATTCTGAAAGCTTTTGTGACCTTGAAATTCTCTAAGCGACCCTTCTCCCAGCTGCGTACAGTTTGCGCTGTTCTAAGTAAAAGCATTTGCTCATGTCTTAACATGTTTGGAAGTACAAAGGAACAAAATTCCTTTACTGGTAAGATTTCAGGTGATAACGAAAGGTTTGACTGATGAATTCCTTTTCATACCCAGAAAGAATCCCCCACCCCCTGGAAAGCAGGGCAGTTCCTGCGAATAAGACTACCTTTATAAACATTTGGTGTCTTTGAAATAAGTTAAAAGCAACTAAAAATCTATTGTGGGGAAGATTTTCTATGGAAATCTGAGATGTGACTGATTACTTCTTGTTGATATCCGGAAAGAACGATACACCAGGATGGCCATGAGAAGAGTATGTCCAGAAACCAGTTAATTACTGATAAAGACATTTGCCTAATTTCTTGGTAAATTCTGTCTCAAGTTTAGACATCCTGTTTTCTTTAATCAGCTTCTTTGTAGCGACTACTTCTGATTTTTTATTTATTTAAGCTTCAAGAAAATAAGCATGCATAATAGCACATAACGTTCTTTTGTCAACACATGACTTGACATACTTTGTTTGAGTTGTTTTATTCAGCATTGACGCGAAAAAAAATTATTCATTGTAAAGAAATTTATATAGGCGTTTTCTAGTTTTACCATATACTTACTTTTTTCATTTATCTATATATTGAAAACGGTTCAGTTTAAGGATATTCTTCTTCATGAAAGAAAGCCCTTACCTGTTGACAATTTATCAAATAATATGTACCTCGAGCCATCAATCAAAATTTGGCCTCTCGGGCAGGTATGTTTGGCTTTTTTTTAACCATGTTGAGCAAGCAACTCAAATTTGAACAAAATTTTTCACAAGTGAAATGTAGTGAATTACACGATAGTTCTGACGTCAGGGTTAATGATCATAAAAAGATGCCGTTTGCTCAGAAAGGATGAAAACGAAACGGGATATTTTTTCGAAACAAATGTTTTACAATATGAACGACTAGATAGTTCTGCATTTGGCAAAGTGATGTGTTATCTCTAATTTATATATTTATAAACACCTCCAGTAGACACATACAGACAGACTCACATTCACTTTTATTAGTAGTAGATTTGTATTAAAACCGTTAAATATTAAAAATGAATCTTTACAAACTTATCAGTTGAAAAATAGTGGTTTTCTCTCATTTCACTCATTTTAGACACAGTTTCTCTTCATTCTAATTTTTGAATAAATCAAATTTTTAATGAGATCCTTTCTGCCTCGAATTACTGAAGTTCCATTGTACCTATAAGTATCATTGAGTAAATGGTAAGATAGAATCGATAATTAGATTTTTTATAAGCAAGGCTTCTCTACAATAAAGTTTGAAGAGCATTTAATATTACCAGTTTTCGTGGTGTCCCCTAGCGCCTGGGGCATCAATACCATCCTTGCCTTTAAGTCACTACGCCACCCTAGAGTAATGCACTTGACGTGTAACAAATAATTCTACTATCCATGACTAAACAATCAAATTAAATTGTAACTGAGGGCTTTAATCATCTTGTTTGATTTAATATTGATTTTTTTTTGTCTTTGGTGTGTGTTTGGAGTAGCATGAGCAAGTATGGTTCTTGCCTTTTTTTAATAAAACTATCCAATCCCTTATTAAATAATCAAAATCTATAATATCACTTAAAATCAAAACTAACATCAGGTTTTGTTCCACTGATCTCTGGATCTACGACATTATGAAATATGGTTCTTCAATAAAATAACTATTTGTTCCAAAGATAAAAATCCTTAGTTATTTACTTTTTCTCATTGAATTTTAAATTCTTTTAAGCAAGGCTACACAGTACCCTAAAAATGACAAAAATATCGAAAAAATTTTTTTTGCATTTTTCTATGGCTCATACGATTGGGAAACTTGACTCCAAATTTTGGATCTGATATCCAAATAGTTTTAAAGATTTTAAAGTTTTCTGAGTGTTGACAGTCTCAAAATTTGACAGATTGGTTAGTTTCATTTTCATTTTGAAGCATTTTTCCATTCTTAAAATAAATTAATTAAAAATATTTTGTAAATAAATCAATTCCTTGGGTGAAATGGTTATCATAACTTCGTTGTTCACTACCCAAATCGTTTCTGTTTGTTTATATTCTGCGTCCTTATTGAGTTCTCATTACTACCTAACTGATATTCATAAAAACGACTTTTTCAAGACCAATATTAATTTTTACACAGAGTTTATTTTGTTTAGAAGCTTTGCAGTACAATATTACTGTTTTTCATTCATTTTTCTGGTGAGAAAATGCCACTATCGAAAAGTTATCGACTCGTTAAGAGACAAAATGTTTTGAAAAGCTGGCAGACTAATTACATAATATTTCAAATAAGAAAAGAAATATTCAATCATATTGCGTTAAAATAGTGTTTTAGTGCATTTTATAAGTTGGGAAATAACATAATAAAAAATTAGAGCTCTACAAGCATTATTAGTTTTGGTTTCATGCCTTTACAAACTTTAAATGCATTTTTCTCAGATTTTTATTTTTGGCGACACAAGTGTTTTCTATTCCCTAAGGCTTTTTTTCTGCTCAAGATAGAGTCTTGAAATTTTTTGTAGATACTTTCATATATATGTTCTATAAGAATTAGCATGGATTTAGGCCTGAGAGTTCTAGTTATTTTTTTTAAAAAGTTCAAAGTTGATATTTTTAGAATTTTCATGTTTTTTCACAAAAAATAACTATCAAAAATTAAAAACTAGTCAGATCTTCAATCCCATGCTAACTTTTGTTCCCAAGAATACAAGACATTTAATTCACTTAAAATAACTAAAAAATATTAAAAATTGAGAATTTTATAAGAGTTTAAAAAAACTTTAAAAATTTCAATTTTTTTAAATTTTAAAATAATAGCTCTTGGTAAAATGACGTTTTTAAATCGGAATCTATTTATTAATATAAACCAAAAATAAAGTAAATTATTTATTTTATTATTACTGTCTCCAAAAAAAAGTTTTGAAAAAGGGTACTGTGTAGCAAGTTTCTCTGCTCTAAAGTTTTGTAGATTCCGCTGTTTGGTAACAGATCGATATGGGTAAAATAATTCTGTTGCAGCCAGACGTAGCTGGGACTTGAGGCCTTTTTAAAGATCTTAGCTTTTAAAAGTGAAATTAACTTAATAAAATTTTGTCTTCGAGTTATCTACAAGGGTTGCTGCCCGAGGCACTTCTTTCCCCTTGTCCCCGTAGGTGGTTCACACAACGTAAATGACCTCAGCATTTCTTGACATGACTACAAAGCAAAGGAGAGAAGCTACTTGCATACACACCAATTTTTGCCGGTCGGCTTGAAAATGGTCTACTTTTGCAGACGATGCGTTCCTTGCCGTGACCTTCGAAATAACAGAAGGTCACGTCCTTGCACACTCACCACACCTCAACAATGAAAAGAGAATAGTGGGGTGAATGTAGAAAGAATGCGAACCGATGTGACTTGTTAATGCAACTTAGATTTCCCCTTTGAAATCATCAGTTTTCCTTCTAGTACTACACAAAGACCATTCATTTCAGAAAAAAATGTTATTTTTCTATGCAGATGGGATAAAATAGTTGAAATTGTCTATCCAGAACTTTTGATTCGTTGCAGGAGGTTTAAACTTTTGAGAAAAGCTATCTTTTATGCTGCTTTTGTATTGCTAAAACGTTGTCCGTTGAAAATTAAAAATAACCCGTAATGTTCTCCCTTCCATTTTTTCGAGAACTCCCACATTCGTGTGACACTTATAACATGTGGTCCAAAATTATTGTGTCTGTGCGTTGTGAAATTAAGCTTTCTCTATCGGCATAAATAAAAATTCTCAAAAAATGTTTGCTTAAATGCTTTCTTCTCGCGATCCCATTTCAGCTGCAAAAAAATTGCACAAATACTTGTATGAAAAAAAGTTGATTCGTGACCCCAAATTTGTACATAAGAAGACAGAAAAATAAATAATACTTCCTCCCTCAAACTTAAGTTGACAATTTGACGTTTTTTCTTCCCCAGAAATAAATGTCCGATTTTCATAAAATTCAGGAATCCTTTATTTACTTCTATCGAAAAATAAATAAATAATAAAGTAATTTATATCGAAAAATATCGTAATTATATCGCAGTATAAATAAATAAATAATAAGGTTATAATAAAATAACGGAATAAACAGGATATAAAAAGATAGGAAAAAGAAGTATTAATCAGTGCATTGGAATTTGGATATTTTTTAAAATTTGATCTCGTCGGCAATTTGAAAATTTTTTCTGGTCTCTT
Organism: Araneus ventricosus; assembly: GCA_013235015.1. Taxonomy (NCBI): domain Eukaryota; kingdom Metazoa; phylum Arthropoda; class Arachnida; order Araneae; family Araneidae; genus Araneus; species Araneus ventricosus. Next base: position 223,561 of record BGPR01000057.1, read on the forward strand.
GAATTACCTATTACCGTCAATAATTCGAAGTCAGGAGTATAAAGTTTTTTAAAAAAGTTTTCTTTTCTGAAATTTTTTTGTTAGATTCACATGATTTATTTTGTTTGTTTGGTTTTTTACTTTCTCGTATACGAAGTATACAAAGAGAAAGTATTGTAATCGTCAAAAAATTCGAACTCGAGATTTTGACGAATCTCCACGTTTTAGACCTCCCTGAGTCCGAAAAACACAATTTTGGAAATATGCCTGTCTGTGTATGTGTGTCTGTGAACGCGATAACTCGAAAACTATTAGAGATAAAGGGATGAAATTTGGTATGTAGTCTTTAAACATAATTTGTAGGTTTCTATCAACTTTTGGACAAAATCCGTCAACGGGAAGTCTGTCTGTCTGTATGTTCGAGGTCATGTGAACGCTATAACTCAAAAACTTGAAAAGCTAGATGGATAAAATTTTATACACGGTTTTATCGTCATGATTGTAGGTCCGTATAAAATTTTGGGCCAAATCCGTGAACGGGTTGACTGTCTGTCGGTCTGTATAATCGTATAATTGTAAAAATTATATCTCCTAAACCCTTTGGCTTAGATAAATAAAAATTGATAGGACATTTGCTAATATTAATTATAGATCTGTACTCAAATTTCGTTTCAATCCGTTGAAAAAAAAGGTGTTCAAATTGCATATTTGGTTCAAAATTGTGTGTTGGCGAGCGTTTCGCTTATTTTACTCAAGTTAGTATAGTTGGCTTTTGATCTCGGCGGTCTACGAAATTGTAGCTTCGAACGCGCTTCGTTTCTTCCCTTTTGGTTCTTTTTTCTCCCTTTTGGCGAATTCTGATCCTGCTCGGATTATTTTATTTCCGTTTTATCGTTTCAACGTGTGCTGTACAAAACTTGTTGCGTTCTGGGAATAGGGCAGATTCGAAATTTTTATCCGAGCGAGTTTGCAGGGAATTGACTTAATTTCGCTTATTTTTTTTTATCTCCACTGCGCTAGGGGTTTTAGCTTATTTTTTGTCCCTAGATGTGTTAGGAGTATACGAGAAAGTTTAGGGGAGACCACTGCCGCTGGTTTTGGAAGTGAGCGTCAAGAGTTATTATAATATTAATACTATTAGTCCGTGCTTTATTATAATTTTAAAGTTCTAGTCTAGCAAATGGTAGTTTGCTTCCGATTGCATCACTAAATCTAATTAATGACTACATTTTAAGCAATTGGATACATCTTTAATTTTTTTTCTGGTAGGGGATGAAGGATTTCCCAATTCTGAATAATGTTCACCTGACGAGGATGAAATCTATGTCAGCTCCTTACTTTCCAAACTTACACACAAACATAAAGACTTTTGACTACAAGTTATTTTATATCCGCAAGACTTCCCAGGCCCGAATGAATATTTGTTGATATCAGATATCGAAACGATTATTTTTGCAACTTGTGTCTGCGTCTTTGCCATTATGACACTGTACCTCCTCTAATTATTACGGTAGAACCTCGATTATCTGGGCCTCTATCAACCGAGATCTCTGTTACCCGAGTCGGCACTTTTTCCTTTTTTTACTTTCTCGTATACAAAGAGAAAGTATTGCAATCGTCAAAAAAATTCGAACTCGAGATTTTGACGAATCTCCACGTTTTAGACCTGAGTTCGAAAAACACAAATTTTGAATTATGTCTGTCTGTCTGTGTGTGTGTGTGTGTCTGTGAACACGATAACTCGAAAACTATTAGAGCTACGGGGATGAAATTTGATATATGATCTTCACACATAATTTGTAGGTTTCTATCAAATTTTGGACAAAATCCGTCTACGGGAAATCTGTCTGTCTGTCCGCGTTCATGTGAACAGTATAACTCCAAAACTTTAATATCTAGATGGATAAAATTTGGTACACAGTTTTATCATCATGAATGTAGGTCCTTAAAAAAGTTTGGGGGCAACTCCGTCAAAGGGTTGACTGTCTGTCGATCTGTATAATCGCAAAAATGTGAACACAATAACTCTTTAAGATAATGACTTAGATAAATGAAATTTGGTATGTGGCCTTCAAACAATAATTATAGATTTTTGTCCAATTTTCATTTCAATCCGTTAAAAAAAGTTTTTCAAATTGCATATTTGGTTCAAAAGGCACATTACGACTGTGTGTTGGCGAGCGTTTCGCTTATTTTACTCAAGTTAGTATGGTTGACTTTTGACCTTGGCGATCTACGAATGAAATTGTAGCGAGCCGCAAACACTCACTTCGGAAATTATGGCAACCCCGTAAAAAGAAACTTTGTTCTGGCATTCTCTAGATGGAAGGTATGGTGAAATCTTGCTTGATATCTGTAGTAAGATTTCGTTCTCAAAGACGTTAAATAAAGTTGTGGTACCTCAGCGCGTGTAAAAATTGCGAACATCAGTATTTTTTTTTTTTTTTTTGCAAAATATAAGTTTTTCGGAATTCATAAATTTTATATGTTTCATTGCAAATCATTATTCATAATTTTTTCTTAAAATAACCAGGCCTTTGGTGAATACCCCCAAAATATTTACCTACCCACTGGGTGTTTACCCACCCCACATTACTGGTCGTATGCGAGAATGTTTCGGGGAGAAGGTTTTTTAACATAATCAACAAATTGTTTAGAAAAGGCTGTCGAAGTTGGGATTGGAGCAGATTTTCGCGGATTTTCACGAAACGAAGGCTGATAAATGGTCGTTATCGGGAGGTCATCTTTTATAACTCAAGAAATTACTTAGTAAAAAAATAAATAAAAACACGGTTCCATTCTTAAACACTTGAGTAGTGATATGAACGAATTCCATACATTTTCATGAAAGAAATGGTGTTGAAATTGTACCGGAAAGTTTTACGTTGTTAAGAAGAGGGAAATATTCTTTTTGTTTTAAAGGACCAGTGCGAATATTCAGGAATTATATCCTTCAACAGTGAGCCCTATACTCACAGGCGTCCACAGATCCTGAACAAATCTTCTTCACACAAATTCCATTAGATTTCTTTATTCCGGATTATAACAAATATGAGCCCTTTGCTCACACGTCATTACCCGGTCAGATCATACAAGCTTCTCTACACAATTCCTTTAAATTGTGTTTACTCAGAAATCTAACATAAAACGGTGAGCCCTTTGCTCACAGGCGTCATTACACCGTCAAATCTGAATGCTTCTAACAACCAGCGGGAGTGGTCTCCCCTAAACTTTCTCGTATACTTCTCGAAAAAGGTGCTGTTTCCCATCCCCCCGCGTGGATAAAAAAATTCGAACCTATTGTAACCCAGGATCCAATGATTATCAGAAAATATTTAGGTAAAAAATCAAATTCGAATCATTCCGATTAAATGAATACCGATTTCTACGCTTTCTTGGTTCAAGGACAATCCTTCCGCGTGCACAGATTGCTACCAAGTACTCATGCGCATGGAGAATCGGATGAAAAAAAGCGCCAAGCAGGAGTCAATAAATATCGTGCACAGAAGATTGCGTTCAATACGCATGCGCGTGGAGATAGCGGACTCGTTGGAGATGCGCTTATACAGACCGACAGACAGTCAACCTTTTGACAGATTTGGCCAAAAATTTTATACGGACCTACAATCATGATGATAAAACTGTGTACGAAATTTTATCCATCTAGCTTCTCAAGTTTTTGTGTTATAGCGTTCACATGACCTCGAACATACATACAGACAGACTTCCCGCTGACGGATTTTGTCCAAAATTTGATAGAAACCTACAAATTATGTTTAAAGACTACATACCAAATTTCATCCCTTTATCTCTAATAGTTTTCGAGTTATCGTGTTCACAAACAGACATACACACACAGACAGACATAATTCCAAAATTGTGTTTTTCGGACTCAGGGAGGTCTAAAACATGGAGATTCGTCAAAATCTCGAGTTCGAATTTTTTGACGATTACAATACTTTCTCTTTGTATACTTCGTATACGAGAAAGTAAAAAGTGAACTATCTTTGGCGTCTACATTTAGTAACCCCGCCAAGGCGCCAAACGTAGTTGGCGCGTCAACATATTCTTTTGGGGAAAACCTTTAAGAATCATTGGGAAAAAGCAAAGAAAACAGAGAAAATCAATATTATTCGCGAATCCTCTAGCCTAAATTAATTAATGTTCAAGAAAACGCATGTAAGATAACAAATAAAAGAGTTTATTAGAATCTCAATTCATGGTATCTTGCAGTTTCGTTTTATAATTTAAAATAAACAAGTTTGGAAAACCTTGTCGAAAGGCAATAAGTTTTAATTTAGTATATAGTCTTTATTAATCGAGTTTTCACTTATCCGAAGTGATTAGGGTCCCAATCAGGTCGGATAGTGGAGGTTCTACTGTTTCTTTTCCAAACTCGCCTTAAAAGCAGTACTCAGATCAATTCGGAGAAAATCTGACGAAAATAAGCATAGGGGCCCGTTTTTACAGTGAAAGTAGAGAATTATAGAAAGGAGAAACGGTTAGACATTCATTAAATTAATTTCCTTTTTATTACTATGACTTTTATTTGGTGTTAAAAAGTAAAAATAGTGTGAGATATCTTGTGAAAAGTAAAATCTCTCGAAACTGATAGTTAAGACTGAGAGCTAGCAATTTAAAATTTATGTAATCAAAAATAGATCAATCAAAATTATTCGAAAAATTTGCTCTAAATCAACGTAGTAACAGTCAGTTCGAACTGGAAATTGTTTTAGTGCTAATAAAAAAAACCCTAACTAACTCAGATATGGATTTTAAACTTTTGTAAGTAAGTAAATTTGTTGCCATTTGGGACACACCTTTTCTAAACCACTTTTAAATGTAAAGGCAGCATCCCAACAGCTAGGATAACTTTGCCTATAAAATAGTTTTACAGTGTGAAGCAGAATAACGAACGTGTATTGCAGATTTTTTTTTTCTTTTTTGAGAAAATTCCAGATATGAAGATTTTGAAAGAACAGTTTCCAATTATATTACAACGATTTTGAGCTTATTTCCATAGAGTGGAGTCTTACATGAATCTGAGTTTTAGAAATAAGACGATCAGAATTCAAATTATTTTTCATTTAGTTATTTCTTGTCTCGTATTAGTCTTGTGCTAATGTTAGTGTCAGCTTCACGACTTGATTCTACAAAGGCCCAATTCCCTGGACCGGGTTCATGCTAAATATATCTGTCGGGTGTCAAAAACTCTACGTTTGCCGTCGGGGAGTAACAAAGAAAATCAGGATCAGGTGTCATTTATGATTTCTGTCCGAACTAGCTGCGTGACACGGAGTTACACGGGCTATCTCGAATAATGCGCCAGTCCCTGGCGGAGAGAAGAAGTGGCGGAAGAAAAAGTGAAAGTAGTGTGAGTTTTTCACAAATTCGTTCGGGGGAGAGATGAGCACTGAAGTGAACATGCCTCTGAATCAGAACAGTCTGCTTTTTAGGATATTGAAAATGATTCAACAATCAAGGCGAATCCCAATTATGGGAAAATGAAAATTTTAATATCCCACTATCTCCACTTCTTTTGAACTGGATAGCCCATCTAAGACTTCGGCCGATATTTTCACCGACAGTGAAACATATTCCTCGCGGTTAAAATCTAATCAAAATTATTCTAGTTATCGTATTCACAAGATGTCATGGGCGAAGTGTTTCACGGAAGTCGTGTCACGAGAACCATTGCAATATGTAGATTTCCTGTAAGGAATCTATCCAAAAAAGTTGTAGACGATGTGAGGATTTTGTGCATTATATTTTATATAAAAGCAATTTTTACATAAAAATATTAGACATGAAATTATTTTCATTCCGAGTAACGCCGGGTATATCAGCTAGTTAACAATAAATAATTTCAAACAATTTTTTCATTGTTGCTAACTTCGAAAACTTATCTAAATGATTCTTTCGACTTTTACTTTTCAAATGTTGAAGAGTCTAAAAAGATGTTTTTAAAACTTCTGCGATCCTCATATTATTCTGTACAATACTATTTGGGATTATGACTCTTAGTTTAAGACACTCTGGTTTGAAATAAAAAACGGGTAGTAACAAAGAAAATAACTTCTTGAAGAATATCAATAATTATGTTCCCATTTAAGAGTATCTCAGCATACGTATTGATTGATACAATAGAATAATTTTATCATCCCTCCCCTCTCATCTTAGCAATTAATGTTACTGCATCACAGACTAAACACAGCTTTTGAACATTCAAAAGACTGAATTATCTTCTGCGGCACACTAAGATTCAGGATAGATTACTTGCAGTTGCAATGATTTCAATGACTAAAAACATCACAAGAAAACATCTAGACAAAAACTTTGTTCAGATGGGCAAAGCCATTTTTTTCCTGTAAATTAATTTTTAAAAAATCCCCCAAGATACATATTGTTACGAACATGGAAAGTCGCTTCCCAGCAATGTTAGTTTTATGGTTGGGAAGAGAGTTCTACAGGGGTATGTATGGAAATACTGGAGGAATGGAGCCATTGACCCTGATATTGGGACAAATTTGGCGACAAAATGTAGGATCTCAAAAATATTAGAATTTTCTTGATATCTCTATTAGGGGCTGTGATCTGGATTTATCCAGATGATTCCACATGACGTCACGGCTAGTCGGGGAGACTATAAATAGACCATGCTCGGATCGTGTGTCGATCGACTGGGATCGCCTTTGGAATTTTATCCGCTGTGCGAGCTAGTAAGCTGTTTAGTTTAGTTACCTTAACGTCCCGTTTTGAAGCAACACGAGAGGTATTTTGGGACGGACCTCTTGGTTTTGAACCATGGTCGGATGACGAGGACGGCGCCTGAGCTCGGTACCCCCTCTCCAAGCTTCCACGCCACACCAGCGGGACGGCATTCAGCCACTACGTATGATTTAGCATGCCATGGGCCCCATACACGGCGGATCTTCGGTGGAATCGGGTTTCGAACCTGGAATCCTCCGGCCCCAAGGCCGAGACCTTACCACTAGGCCACCGCGGCCTCAGCTCGTAAGCAGTTAGACGCAGAGCGGAACTGAAAGTGCTGTTGCTGTTCTTATTAGTGAATTGCTGTCTGTTTGTGTTGCTAATCTGTGCAAGTGCTGCTATTCCTGTTACCTGCGCTCCGTGTTTTCCGGAATATTAGAGAAGAAAGTGTCATTCTCCGTTATTCTGCTTGTTGGACTGTTTTCACCGTTTGTAACAATATTTATTTTAATCCCACAAGGCACAATTATTATTCAACTACAGTTGCGTCTTTATGAATGTAGTCACAAATTCAGGAAAAGGAACTGTAAAAATTATTTCAAAAACTTTAATAAAATTTATTAGTTAAATTCATATCTAATTTAAGTAAAAAAAAATTAAAATAAAGTAAAGCACCGTTTATAAGTTTCTTATTTATAAGTTTTTTGCATTTATACCTCTACAGTCAGTTTTAAGTATTTCGTTCATACGGCGCGGTGCAAAATTTCGGATACACGTCGTTTCCCCCTTTACTAAAATTTGCAAATTTTCTGCCTCGGTCATGTTTCTTGGGGCAACTTTTCCTTAAAAAGCAGGATGGGCTTGACATTCTTTTCTTCCCTGCCATTTCCAAATAAAGGCCAACCTGCATACACATAAATAATTATTTCCCTGTTATGCAGTAACACACTAGTACCATTTTAAAACACTTTAAATCTTTTACTTTTAATAAATTTGCGTAGTAGCATTAAATTTGTAATAAAAGTTTTTATTAAAATTTCTCGCATGCATCTTTTTATTTATGCGTCGTTTTATGCCAGTCCCTTGAAAGACGTAAAAACAGCGCAATACAGTACTTTATTTATTAAAACTGTTCATACTTGATTAAAAAATGAGAAAAATGTAAGTGGGGAAAATATGCACAACTGAACAGTGAAAGTTAAAAGTTAAGATGACATCACACCATCGGCCATTGATCACGACAATTTTAATAAAATGTACTTAATTCTATCATACAAATTAAGAAGAATCAATTTAAATGAATTTATCATTTCTGAGTAAAACACAAGAGATAATCGTCCAGCTATTTAATTCAATTACAAAATCAAAATTTAACAAATAAAATTGTTTAATTTTAAGGCACTTCACTTTTACAAAGTCATCAAGTAAGTTACTTTGGGTTTTTATATTACTAATCATATAAAACATTATTTAAAAACACATAAATTTATACTAAATGCCACACATGTCAATAACACTGTCCCATAACCTAAAATTTCACAATGAAATAAAAGAAAATGAAGAAATATTTTATTTCATACAATAATGATCCATCATTATTGTATGAAATAAGATGTTCCAACATCAAATAGTTATCAAGAATGACTTCTTTTAATGAAATAATGAAGACTTTAGCATTCTTTTATTCCAGGCATTCTTCGATCCCTGCAATAGATCAAAGATGTTAATTCAATTAATACTTAATTAACAATCATTAAAAGAAAGAATCACAATTAAATAAAATCGTTACAAAATTTAAATCACTTCAAGTTATATATTTCAGGTTTTGGAATAATTTAGCTCAACTTCAACCACAATGTAAATTACTTAAATCATCTAATGAAAATTTCTCTTCTCACAAATAAAAACACAGCAAAAGAGAATGAGAATATAAAGTAGTTTAATTTGAACTAGCTGCGTAGCCTGGACTATCTCGAATAATACGTCATTCCCTGGCGGAGAGAAGACGTGATGCCTCCGGATCGATATTTTTTCACATGTCCGCCTCCATTTTTTTCAAAAAATGTTGTCACTTTCCCCAACAAACACAAATATCCTTTCAAATCTAGTCGTTATCACCTTATGGTGTTTTATTTCGCAACGTTACTGCTTTAAGACAAAAAAAAGAGAAAAATGCAAAAAATGAGTTTTTTTTCCCGATGTTTATAAATCAAAACACGGAAGCTCACTGAAAAGAAAGAGAGAAAAAAAACCTTTTATACAAACCAGCTTCCGTTACTACGGTTCAAAAAAGATGAAGAGAAATAAATAAATAATGCAAGAACACCTGATGTGAATGATTAATAATAGGGGGCGAAAAGACTGCACGATAGATTCATTCATTCATTTTGACGTTTTTAATTAATATCTTTTTAAGCAATTGTAATTTAGGAATTTAAATGGCCAAAATGGATTCCTTGGATTATTTCTCATCTTTTGGTACTTTCGGCGCGCTTCTCTGTTCAGCGGTTCGTGACAAGATAGCCAGTCTCAGATACATCGATACATTTGTTTACTCTCGAATTTTAATATTTAATTTGAATTAAATGATGCGTTATCGAGTACAACTACACACAAGCAGACATATCAATAGTCGACTCAAAGATAGATTTTGTCCAGAGTTTGAAATACTTCTCAATTCAGGAGAGAAAATCATATCCTAAATTTCATTTACCTAGCTCTTTGCATTTTTGAATTATCAACTTCACATGCACATAGACAACTTCCTATTGATACATTTGGCCCAAAATTTGGTACATCTACAATTTTAATATAAATGTCATACTAAAAGGTAACTAATCTATCTTGTTGCATTTTGATTTATCCTTCTCATACCCACATTAACAATATATTAACATACATTCAACCCTTTGAACGGATTTGGTCAAAAATTTTATACAGATCTATTTTAGTTATATTAACGCCCTGTTTTGAAAAAACACGAGGGCTATTTGAGGATGCACCTCGTAATTTTTACCGCGATCAGATGAGGACGACACCTGAGCTGGTACCCCACTCTCCATACTTCCGCACCACACGAGCGGGAGAACATTTGGCCCTTAAGTATGATTTAACGTACAACATGCCCAATACATGACGGATCTTCAGTGAAATCTGGTTTAGAAACTGGAACCCTCCGGCCCTGAAGCCGACAAATTACCACTAGGCAACTGCGGCCTCAGTAATACAGATCTACAATTGTGGTATTAAAATCATTTTCAAAAAAAATTCCATCTATCTACATACCTTTCGCATGTTCACACAGAGACAATTTCAAAAATGGTTTTGGGTCTCCGAGATTTCTAAAACATTATAATCAGAGTCATCTTATCCTTTGGGGTAATTCGGTTGTAGCCCAGAGGCGACATTAATCCAAGGGCGCCTAAAAATTTACTGCACCAATTTTATTTTAATTTTGATCCAAAAAATTTAATTGTAATTTCAATTGTGTTGAAAGTAAAAATATGAAAAGGGCTTGTAACTTGATAGCTACCGATTTTATAATGATGTATAAATATTTGTATAATTTCAAAGATATACAATCTATGAGAAAATCCTAAACTATGTGTGCAATAGAAGCTACCTACTGTCTGTCCGCCACGAGAACTCTGCTCGCCAAATTATCTCGTTGACGGCGGTTATTATAAAAACAGATTATCGTTGGAGGATTCCATTTCAAGGAGGTAGAAGTTAACGAATGATGCGCTCTTTTTACCGCCGCAAACTGGCGGCAAGAATATAATAAAACCCCGACTACCTTCGGATTCCTCCTATTCGAATGGATCTTTCCTAACATAACCAGTTGCTATAGCAACTACCGTCAGCGAGACAACTTGGTGAGCAGAGTTCTCGTGGCGGACACACAGGACACTATGAAAGATAAAGTGGGTATCTGCACGCAGATACCTAATATCATTCGTAGTACATCAAACTTAGTTCTCTAATCACTAAGTAGAACCTATATTGAAGAATTATATGTTGTATTGCAATTATACGTTACATTGCAAAATTTAGTGTGATTATTTTAACTACAATAATACAGTTTATATTGTGCATATAGCTTTCAAAATCATTTTTATGCAAGCATCTTTTTATAAGCAATAATGCATGCTCCATTAATGTTGAGTAAGCATTTGATAATTATTTCTTATAATAATAGTAAATTTAGGCCATAGGCACACTAATTCTTAATTACGGTTCTGATGGGATGCCAATTCATCCTACCTAAATCAACCTATTAGAACTAATAAAGTAGGCAGATAGGCCACATTCCTTAAGAACCGTGGTCAAATCACGGCTTCAGTTAACAGAATTATGGGGATAGTAAATGCTATTAACTAAAATCCTGGCCAGATCATTCGCAAACATCATTTTTAATTAATAGCATTTACGGGTCTCTAACCCCCATACTAATCTTCCATAAACCAATAAATGCATTAAGCAAGCTCCAGTCATTTCCTACAGGTAACCCATTATCTGCCAAAACTATTCCACTTTTTCGAAAATAAATTACATTAATATGATAACATGAATGAAATATAAAAGAAAAATCTATTTCCAGTGGCGTCTCGTCAGCTCAGAAAGGTGCTGCAAAAATTGTATAAACCCAAGTTGTAATTAATTTTGTGCTGATTATTTTGATAAATAGTGATGTTATACTAAAAATTGATAGTTTTTGAGTTATAAGCAAAAAAATTGGGGATGGCTATAACTAAAATTTCAACAAAAATTATTGAAGTTATCTGGTGACAAACTTCAGATTCGTAATAAGCACCCCCCAAAAAATAAGGAAGCAATTACAATTCCTCCAGAATTGGATTTTAAAAAACTACTAAACGACTGAACTACTGAGGAAAAGCGAAAAAAAAAAAGCCAAAAATGAGAAAGTCGCTCCAAGCGAGAGCTGGGGAAGATGCAGTTCAAATGAATTTAATTTCAAGCGGAGAAAGGGTTGCTTTTCTCCCGTTTCGCTTTGTTTATACCACTAATCTCGGATTCTCAGGAGGGGCAAAACTTGCTGCAGCTCTGGTCTGTCTCTCTCTCATTGTCTGATTGATTTTCTGTCTTCCTTTTATGTTTTTTGTTTTACTTTTTTTGCCACTTTCGTTTATCACTGAATTTTTAAAATGGAAAAGTAAGCCAATTAGAATAAAAACGAAAATACAATTTTTTAAAATAATTTCAGGGGGGACTGCAGCTCTTATGGACGAGCCGCCACTGGCTATTTCTGAAATGTTCTAATTAAACTAATTAACTTTTAATTATAATTAATTATCTTTTTAACTAGAAAAATGATTTTTATAGGATTTGTACCTTCTATAGCAGTCAGCTCAACATTCAGATGCAACAATCAAAGCTGAAAATTGCACCGTTTGGGTGAAAATAATTAGAAAGCAAGCGTCCCAAAAAAGGGACAACAGCAGATAATGAGTTAAGATTCCCTCAAACTCTTCAAAAAGTAAGCAAAACGATATAAAAAAGACTATTTGATTCCACTTTCTTTTTGTATGTTTCTGTTTCAAAGAGAGCCAGAGGGAGAATTTGAAAAGCTACGTTTAAACTATCATTACGAGAATTATTTTCTTCTGATACGAATAATGTTTTGCAGACACACAGATAATTATCATTTACCTTGATGAAGCACTACTGGAATCAAAATTTCACATACAAGTCCAGTATACCAGAACACATATCTTCATCTATAGTATGCTTTGAGCTTCGAATATCATCCTAGAAACAATAGAGTATTATAAAACTACTGAACAAACTGTCAAGAATGCAAGTCAAACTTTTAAAGAAAATAAATTTAAATAAGAACTCGTTCTATTCTATATTGCAATTAAACAACAAAAACAAAAAAAATGGAATGATACTCCCGAATATTAAAGCATACAGAGTACGAAACGGAAATATATCTTATTTAAAAACATGAAAAAAGGCCACAAACAACAAAATTCACCTGAAAATTTTCCCGATTTAATATTAATTTAACATTAAACTTCACTGAAGTAGCGTCACATTAGAAAAATCAAGAGAAATACTTAAATTCTAGTTTTCTTAAAAACACCCGAATAATTTGTAGAACAGAGGTTAATATTTCTTTAAAGTTCACCCCCCCCCCGTCGGTAAGGGGAAAAAAAAAACGTTTAACCCATCTAATTAAAAGCGCTTAAAAATTTTAAAATTTGCAATGATGACATAATTTTGCGCGATTAAGAGAAGTAACAGATTTCCAAGTTTCCGAAAGTAAATTTATTTATAGTCAGTTTCTTACTCATTTTATACGTCTGTTAGTACATTTTTAACATGGTTTAGTTCCTAAATATTTAAAAACAACTTAGGATGTATTAGGAATTTGGAGACGATTCTGATTCCTGAAATACTGCATTGTAATAATGTTACTATGCTAGAATTAAATGATTTTATCGACTGTCAGTATTATAAAAACATTATCCGTAATTTTAAATTTAATAAGTCATTACTTTAAAAAAACAAATATTTTATAGGGATATGTTTCCGAGAAATGATACAGATATTTAAGATTGATAAATAAAAGGCAATTATTTTAATAAAAGGAAGTATGTATATCTCCTGTTTCTAATAAAAATTAATACAAGGATAAAGAATTCATTTAGTTAAAAATGTGTATCAACAAAACGAAAACAGATTTTTTTCAATTGCATGAAACCAATGTTTAAAATACTTTAACATTTGTCAATTTTAAAATACTTTGATTGGGGGCTTCATATCGCTACCTTGCTCGGTTGGTAGTTCGGGCCGCTTCTCCTTGCGGCCCCGAAATCGACACCTTACCACTAGGTCACCGCGACCTCTCACTATCAAATGAAAAAAAAAAGAAAACTGCCTTAAAATATCTCTAACTTGCATTCATTTGGGGTACCGGCTCATATTTATCCATTTTGTCTCCTCCGTTAATTCGGAGATGCTAAAGCCAGCTTCCAGAAAGATCTTCTGTTCAGAATGAAGGCTTTGTCTTTGGGGCATTTGGGCACTGGCATTGGCAATTTCGGGAGGGGGTGAAGGCATTGGATTTTGGTCTTGCGAAACTGTTTTAACGACGTCCGATGCTTCTTCATGTATTTCCGAGGTTGGAATCGTCTCTTGGGTACTTTTGCAGAGCTCTCTGAAACCAGCGGGAGTGACCTCCCCGAAACTTTCTCGCATACGACCAGCAATGTGGGGTGGGTAAACACCCAGATGGTATGTAAATATTTTTGGGGTATTTACCCAAGGCCTGGTTATTTTGAAAAGCAAATTATGAATGGTGATTTACAATGAAACATATAAAATTTATGAATTCCCAAAAACTTAATATTTTGCAAAAAAATTGCGTATGTTCGCAATTTTTACGCGCGCTGAGGTACCACAACTTTATTTAACGTTTTTGAGTACGAAATCTTACTATAGATATCGCACAACATTTCAGTACACCTCTGGTTAATCACAGGGGTCCATATGAAGAATGTCAAAACGTTTCGTTTTGGGGATTGCCATAATTTCCGAAGCGCGTGTTTGCGGCTCGCTTCAATTTCCGCCAAGGTCAAACGCCAACCATACTCACTTAAATAAAATAAGCGAAACGCTCGCCAACACAGAGTCATAATGTGCATTTTGAACTAAATATGCAATTTGAACACCTGTTTTTCAACCGATTGAGATGAAAATTGGGCACAGATCTATAATTAATGTTAGCATCCGCGATATCAAGTTTTATTTATCTAAGCCAAAGGATTATGAGATACAAATATGCGATTATACAGACCGACATACAGTCAAGCCGTTGACGGATTTGGCAAAAAATTTTATACCGACCTACATTCATGACGATAAAACTGTGTACGAAATTTTATCCATCTAGCTATTCAAGTTTTTGAGTTATAGAGCTCACATGACTTCGGACATACAGACAGACTTCCCGTTGACGAATTTTGTCCAAAATTTGACAGAAACCTACAAATTATGTTTAAAAACCACATACGAAATTTCATTCCCGTAGCTCTAATAGTTTTCGAGTTATCGTGTTCACAGACAGACACACAGACATAATTCCATTTTTTTTTTTTTAATTTCTCACAATTCAGTAAATTACGTTTGAAGCTCAATCAAATTTTATTACATTGAAATTGTTTGTTCTGTCCGATGGTATATTGATTGTTTTTCAGCGATCATTAGAAAAGATACTACAGCCGTAAACGTGTCGAAAATTACCCAAAACAACACAAAACATTAAATAAAAAAAATTCTAGATTGAATTTTAAAATTCCGGCTTCGAGGTGCATTGAGTCACCATTACGACTACCTTGTGTCAAATTTCATGGCTGTAAGTGCGATAGATTCGTCTGGACATCGCGCGCACACACGCACACAAACATTTCCTTTTATAAGTAGAAGATAAAAATCAACGTCTGTATGTATATATGTTTGTTCCAGCATCAGTTTTTGACGGCTAATCCAATTTTGATGAAACTTGGCACACAAGTTCCTCATCAGCCGACTTGTAGTACTGAAGGGGTCGATAAGCTCTAACCCAAGCCCTCCGTTTAGGGTGGGCTAAGTCTCCAAAATACATATTACATACTAATAGGCCGATTGTCATGCTTGGGCGATTTTGATGAAATTTGGTACACACACTTCTAATTAGCCGACTAAAAATACTATTGGGGTAAATAAACGCTAATTTAATCCGCCAGGATAATGTGGCGCAGAGTCTTTAAAATACATTTAATAAATCTGCAGATTGGTATGAATTTGATATAGCTGGAAAAAGTTTGATGATACTGGGAACATATATTCCTCATAGGCTGATTAAAAGTAGTGTATTGGTAAATAAACGCTAATCCAATTCCTCAGAGAAAGGTGGGGGAAATCTTCAAAATGCATATAAACTCTTGGGACGATTGGCATGCTGTTGGCTAGGGCGATTTTGGTGAAAATCGGTACATATGTTTCTCAGTGGATGATTGAAAATACTTTAAGGGTAAATAGACGCTAACCGAATCCGTAGGATGGGGTTACGTCTTTTAAATGCATATAACAAATGGGCCGATTGATATAAAAATTGATACAGTTGGATCAATTTTGATGACACAGGGTGTATGTTCCTCACAGGCTGGCTAAAAGTAGTGTATGGATAAATAAGCGATAATCCAATTCCTCAGAGTGTGTGTGTGTGGGGGGGGGGAGAACAAAAACGTTGCATACATGTAATATTTTCATACATTGAAAATATGTTACAGATTGTCATGTTGCTTGATATGGCTAGGGCCATTTTGATTAAATTTGGTACATATACTTCTAATTAATCAAATAAGAATATTGTAGGGGTAAATAAACACCAACCTAACCTCTGAGGTTAGGGTGGGACAAAGTCCTTTACATGCATTCGGCAAATGGACGATTGACATGAAATTTGATACGACTAGGGCAATTGCATGAAATGTGATACACATTTTCTTCATAGGCAAAATAAAAGTACTTTAAGGGTAAATAAATACTCATCCAAAAAATCAAGTAGGGTGGAGCAAAGGCGTAGGCCGATTGACACGAAACACGATACTGCTGGAGCTATTTTCATGAAACTTGGTAAGCGTATTCCTCATTAACCAACATGAAGTACTGTTGGGGTTAATAAGCCGTAACCCAGTCCTTCAGTGTAGATTGGGGCGATGTCTCCGAAATACACGTAAAGAATAGACTAATCGAAATGAAACTTAATTCGTAGGTTTCAATAATGTTGAACAAAAAATATAAAGGGGATAAATCGTTTTTAGTCGACATTTTAGCCTTTTTAAAAATAATTATCGATCAGACTTGTACAAATGTTTATTTGGAACGGCTGGAATAAATATGTTGAAGCATATTTCATTAGTTTATTCAGACTCTAATTGTTGAAATTTTAGTTGAAAAGTGATTCCCGCATTTTTCAAAAACAGCAAAATATTTTATTGATAAATGGGGAATATCTCGCACTCATCTGAGTTGAGTGAAGGCGAGTATAGGAAGACATTTATCAAATGGACCAATTAGCATGAGAATTTTATGTCCTGGTTTCTGAAGTAATAAGATGCGCGGGCCGGCGGGGGGGGGGGGGGGGGGGGGGGGGGGGGAATAAATTTAATACTCTATATTATGATTTATGATAAATGAAAGAAACTTTTTGTACTAATAAGTTTTGAATTATTTCATAAAAAATTGAGAAATATTTCCTCAAAAGAGTAATATCAATCCTGGAATGGTAACTTTACTTCGCAGAGTTAGCAAGTTGAATGGGAGCCGGAGTCAATTTGACTCAAAGTTACTATTCAAGGGTTAGCAAGCATTATGCCATTTATAAAATATTGCTCGGTTTCTTTTCTTCCAAAATATTTTGACCTGAATAAGACAGGGCAACGCCGACTACTTTGCTAGTATGGAATAAAAAATCATTTAAAATAAATTTATTAACTGATAATTAAGTTATGTTATTATTAAAAGACTAGAAAATCACCCGTCATGGTTTGACAGGTGCAAATTGTCTCTTCATTCGAGAGATTTCCCTTCAAATTTGACGTGTTTAAATAGATATATATGCGAGGGAAATGTTTAACATTGATTGAAAACAAATTAAATAAACATATGTTTTATGACAGGAAGGACCTCGGGACCGGAGGGTCGCAGGTTCGAAACCCGATTCCACTGAAAATCCGCCGTGTATGGGGCCTATTCATATTCACTCGTATTGGGGCCTAAATCATACGTAGTGGCCAAACGTCCTCCCGTTGGTGTGGCGCGGAAGTTTGGAGAGGGGGTGCCAGCTCAGGTGTCGTCCTCGTCATCTGACCGCGGTTAAAAATTACGAGGTCTGTCCCTAAATAGCCCTCGTGTTGCTTCAAAACAGGACGTTAATATAACCTAACCTATGACAGGAAATATTTTTTTTTATTTACATATTATTTAAATATTTCCTTATTCAGAAAACCTCTTGGTAAACAACATTCCGTGTGAAGTATTTTTCGTTGTTTAATAATTTTCCTTTTACTTCAGATGTCTTTGTGTAAATTTTAAAGTGAATTGGGAATCCTAGACTTTGAGAGTGCAACATAGAGCTGTCCATGTGAAAAGACAGGCTCATCCAAGTAAATTCCAACATGATCGAAAGTTTGCCCCTGCGATTTGTTGATAGACATCGTGTAAGCAGGAATTAACGGGAACTGGCGGCGGTTGAGAACGAATGGTAGATTCACGTCGCTGGTGGCTAATTTAATTCTTGGCAAGAAAACAACATCGCCACGATTGCATTCAGATACAATTTGGCGTCCAATCTATATCACACGCATGATATACCACTGACACAATTTACTACTTTCTATTAGAAAACGGAAATTAATTTGGAATATAGGATTAACATAATTTAACTATAGATCATAGCGAGATAAATTTTATATCAATGGATAGCAAATTTTATTTCACTATTTTAGAGCTATTAAATTTGAAATTAGAACGACAATTACTCTTTTAAATTTAAAATGACTGAAATTTAGGTTCTCTAACAATGAAATAATGCTGTTTAACGTCTCGCAGTGCTATGGCTCGAGTTTTATTGTTGGTGATGTCAGAGCGTTATAGGAGGATCTGGGCTATTATATTAGTAATTGTATTATCCTTTGAAAATGTACAAAATTTCAGATCTATAGTGCATCAGAAAGCGAGTGGAAAATCGATGACAAAATCTATCTCTACAAACATGAAACAAGCCAAAGTATTTAAAAGCGCATAATAGCATGGTGAAGACGATGAGGTTCGTATCTACTTTTTAGCCTACTTCTGATGCCCCGGCATTACGGACATGGTTAAAATTCCCCCTTCAGAACCAGCGGGAGTTGTGTCCCCAAGACTTTCTCGTGTCCGCCCTAACGGGGGGGGAAGGGAAAAATGCCCCAAGCGCTACTAACATGTTCCATTCCCTAACACAGGTAAGGAAAAACGTTCAAATCGGTCGGGCCTAATTTTGCTTTCTCGTATACTAAGAGGAAGTATTGTAATCGTCAGAACATTCGAACTCCAGATTTTGTATCTCACGACTCCACTGATTCTGCCATTTTAAATGAAGATACGTTTTAATATGTTTTTTCGGATCACATACAGGAATGGAATTGTCAAAAAAGTGAGATGCTGATTTGGCAGCTTTATCAGCCTGTCCGTTTCCACTAATTCCACATGGGCTGGAATCCAGGGAAATGAGTTGTGTTTGGAGGACACGGAGAACATAGAATATCAACCCCGTTATATGAAAATGTCATGTGTCAAAAACAATTCACAGCAATCCTTGCGAAATTTTTATGCAACGTCTGGAACCACTAACGACATATGACGCTTTATGATAACATCCAGCATTCACATATCACCAGTGGCGAATCCAGGGGGGGGGGGCTATGGGGCTGCAGCCCCTCCCAGAGCAAAACCAGAATTCTTGATTTTATTTAAAATTACTACAGCTGTTTGTTCTTGATTCCCCTTTCTTAAAAAAATAATAAAAACATGACAACATCGCTTTCTGGCTTGACAGGCTCGAAAATTTTCCTACTTTTCTAGTCATTCCACTTAAACTTGTAGCGTTGACAGGGTCGAAAACACTTTTTGGTTACTTATCTCACTGTATTTTTTTATTAAATCATCGAAAGTATTGTAGTGTTCTTTATGATTCTTATCATCAGGTGAGTAAAGTTTATAAACTTAAAGTGTTTTGGTTTCCATAAGCCATGAGTTTTGACATTCGTAATAACGATACGAAATTTTTATGACCTCAGCCCCTCCCAGACCCAAATCCTGGATTCGCCACTGCATATCACACATAAGCAGAGAGCAGATGAAGTTAACCTTAACTCTTTAATCCCTAGGCGACTTTATCTCCTAGCCCCTTTAACACAGAGACTTTTTGGGAAGATGCGACATGAATTGGACTCTCCCATTCTGGTTGATCATTTACCCCACCCTTTGCTATAACCTTCCCTTAAGGCACACGGAAATTGGCTGTGAGGGTCAATGATAATTGGACCCCCTACGGCCCTTATCTCCGAAGCGATCTCAGAACCTCACCTACCAACCGCCTCAGACTGGCTTTCGTCGATTTGAAGGCGAAATTTCTGGACCACCTCGCTCGATGTGAGAGGGTTAAGAGCTCTGCACCATTGCAAATTTGACATACGAAACATTTATATAACAGTGACGATATAACTTCTCTCCATCGTCCAGAGTGAAATATTTTAAATATATAACAATAAATCTACATTTGGTAAACAATGCACTTCTGTCACCCTTGATGGTAAGGGTACTTCCGGTCGATTTCCTGTCAGACCATTCGGGAGTTGAGGTCACTCCCGAATTCACGAAAATCTTTCACGAAATCTGGTTTAAAATTATTATTTTCGGAGAAAGACAGTATTTATTAAAAAGCAAAGAAAGAGACTTTCCCTCTTTGGCCGGAATATCATCAGACTCGTTGATAAAAAGCCCTGAAGAACTTAAGTCTGTAAATGGAAGTTGGCCAATCCATCTGGCAAATAAGCCTACTTTCAAGATACTCGTCTAGAAGAAAATATATATAAATACAAGTGTTATTGCCAATAATAAACTAAATAGGGCCATCAGCGGCTTTAAAAAGTCATTAGTGAAAATCAAAAGTTCATAAGAAGAGGCTTTTTTTACTTTCTCGTATACGAAGTATACAAAGAGAAAGTATTGTAATCGTCAAAAAATTCGAACTCGAGATTTTGACGAATCTCCACGCTTTAGATCTCCCTGATTCCGAAAAACACAATTTTGGAATTACAGTAGAGTCTCCCTACAGCGAATTTCTCCCTATAACGAAATTTTTAATCGGAATGTTAAATAACATTCAAAATATTCTCCATATAACGAAGTGGTTGTCTCCCTATAACGAATATTTTCTGACCTTTATCTTTTCGATTTTTGTCATTTTTGAAGAAAGTTGCCAATTTCTGTGCAAACAAATCGCTCGCACGTGTTTGTTTCTGGAATCACTCGCATTGTTCATTCCAGCGATAACACATAACAATAGAATGCTATGTGAAGGGTAATGCGGTTGTGGGGACCTGAGTTTCTACAGAGGGAGCAACATTTCTATGGATCAAGATTCCAAGAATCGGGGTGGAAACAGCAAATGGATGTGACAATACGCATTTTATGTTTATCCGTACTAGTACATATTATTCTCTAAATTGGTGACTTGTCTTCACTTTTGAGCATTTTGTTTATGCAATAAAAATTAGTATAATTTTAACAAATTTATAATAAATATTACTTCATTTTTAATTGAAAGTCATAATTAAATATTTTTGAACTTATCGCACATACTGAAAGGTTTCTAACATTTACTTAAATAACTGCAAAAATCTCTAATCTCCGTATAACGAAATTTTCTCTATGGCGAATTTTTCAACTGGAACCAAGCGATTTCGTTATAGGGAGATTCCACTGTACGTCTGTCTGTGAACACGATAACTCGAAAATTATTAGAGCTACGGGGATGAAATTTGGTATGTAGTCTTTAAACATAATTTGTAGGTTTCTGTCAAATTTTGGACAAAATCCGTCAAAGGGAAGTCTGTCTGTCTGTATGTCCGAAATCATGTGAACACTATAACTCAAAAACTTGAATAGCTAGATGGAAAAATTTGGTACACAGTTTTATCGTTATGAATGTAGGTCCGTATAAAATTTTAGGCCAAATCCGTCGACGGGCTGACTGTCTGTCGGTCTGTATAATCGCATACTTGTTTAATTCCATACGCATGCGTAGTGGTAGAAATGCCTGTGCAAAGAAGGTACACTCCGAAAACTTGACAGTTTGCCCAAAACCAATTCTGGAGGCGAGATTTTGCAAGGAAGCAAACATTTAGGGCGTCTCGTTTTACTGGCGTACTGGAAGCAATCGCTGCGCATGCGCAAGCTATTCAACGAGCAAGCTATTCTCCTGTTTTCTTCTCCGCACGCGGAACTCGCATTGCTAGAGTTTGATAAAAAAAAATAAATATTGCGAAGTTTTAATACATACGCATCTTTTTGAATATGATTATTCACCTCAATATCTTACTATCATTATAATCTACAAAGAAAAACCATCTGATAGTCATTGCACTCTGGGTTACAGTTGGTTCGAACTTTTTATCAACGCAGGGGGAAGGGAAATGACAAATGTTTGAAAAGTATACGAGAAAGTTTAGGGGACGGCACTCCCGCTGGTTACTATCTAATACAAGATTTGTCAGGACTGTTGAGTCAGTTAGCCAACGGAAAAACAATCTGGACCACCGCACTGATCTGCAAAGCAAAAGAGAAAAACAATGAGGAAAAAGTTCAATTACCCGACTATTATAAATGAAATGAAAGCACTAAGCTAAATAACCTAAAAAATAATGCGAAAAAAAGATTACGAGGCATCGGAGCAGTTGCCTACTTTGCCTATTTAATATCTGGCCCTGTTTAAGGTATCCGCAAACGTTCGAAAACCCATTTTTGACCGAAAATCATAATTTTTTTTTAATGTCTTATCTGAAAGCCTATTGTTTTTAGTTTTCAAAACAGTTTTTATTTTACATATATGATGATCAGAAGTGAAATTAGAGACATTTTAGTAGAACTTGACAGTTGAAAATGGAGTGGTAAATAATACGATAAAGAAGCATTTTTCATTGTTTTTACTTAAGATGTTTAAATTTTATTGTTTATTTTTGTTTTATACTATTTTACATATATCAGGAATTATATTGAAAGATTTTCAGTGTGAATTTCTTTGTTTTCTATGACACTGTTGAAAATTTAGGTAATTTTGAATCATTGCAGTATCTTGATTCTCCGTTAATGATGTAATTTTTGATAATAAACGTAGGAAAAGTACATAAATTGTACTTATGATCAATATCAATCACTAAAAGTATCTCTAGATCAACTAATAGGCTTTATAAAGTTATTTGACTGAAAAACAATATTCAAATCTATCGATGGCGGCTGAATGATAGAAAACGATAATGACACATAAGGCTCAAGGAAACGACTAAAAAAAAATTTCCAATCAGAAAATTTTTAAAAATATGCTAAGCTGGTAAAAACTAAGGACTAGCCTACAAAACTGGGGAGTATTGAAGAAAAATTCTTTTTTCTTCTCATTGTAAATTAAAAACAAACTTTAAACTCATTTTTCTCGAAATGTGATTTTTTGCAAAATTTTCATTTTTCAAACACGATAACTAAAATTCAACTTAAAATATCCGTCTCAATTTTGGCATACATAGTATTTATTATATTGTCTAAGTAATGAATCAAAATATAAGTGAAATAATGCTCCATTAAAAAGTTATGTATGTTTTAAGGTTTGAAAAAAGGCCAAAATTCTTTAAAAATTCATGATTTCACACTAAAACTCTTATAATTTACATGTTTTTAGATACATTGCAAAACTTTTGCTTCAGGACCTAGCCAATAGTTGAAGGATTTTATATGCTAAAGGATTTATCATTCTGATCATTTCTTTTTGAACGAGGGTGTTTGAAAAAAGGTCAAATTTAGTGCAAAAAAATCTAAGTTTTTTCAAATTTTTAAAAATATATTTAATTCATTTAACATTTTTCTATCATTTATTAAGTTTTAACATAAATGTCATATAAAAATTTAAAAAATATTGCTTCAAATATCATTATTTAAAAAAAGGCCTCCGAACGTAGTCGGATACCTTAAAGCATAAATTATTTCCTTACAGCATCATTGACAAACAGAGTCGGTTCCAGGGGTGTGACCCCTGGAATTAGTCTAGCACCCCTGGAAAGGGTGCCAATTCCTAGTCATAAATTTGGAAATTCGCGCGCGTTATATGACTGCCGACTGGAACACAATACAAAATCTTTTACTATAATTAAATCATTTACTACAGTTAAATCTTAATTATTATATATAATAAGTATGGTTAAGTATTTTAGAATATGTACCAATATCAGGGTCGTCTTAACAAAATTGAGCGCTCTGGGCTATGTTTATATGGCGCCCCTGACCTTTTATGACCGAATCCTCTCTACGTCCTGCAGTTCCTGCAGGACGTAGAGAGGGGCGCGAGAAAATGAATAGGGTTGTGATCCCCACTGATAAACAACCGCTTGCAGGGCCGTACCGAGGGCGTGGCGAGATTGGCCCCCGCCAATGGCGCAGGCAGAACGGGGGCGCAAAAATGACCATGTTAAAAACTTAGTTTAATAGTTAGATTGGTATGATCTGATGTGCAAATAAAAAAGAATTTGAGGATAAGTCTTCAGTCGCTCACTAAACATAACGGGAATGGCTAATTGTTTTGTCCAGTGTTCAAGTTGCCAGCTTGTCTGGTTGTGACCCCTTACGGAGAAAGAGAGAATGGGCCTTCGCCTTTTCTTGGAACAAAATAGCAAGTAGCTTTATGTTACAAACTGATGTGGCAATGAGCACTTTGAGTTTCTTGCTGCCGCAGGAAAAAAGGGTCCCTTTAGCAAGGCGAAAAGTGTTCTTCTTTGACCATGGGTGTGGTTCTTGCCTAGAAATGGCAAAACAACATGCTTTTTCTTCTTTTTTTTCATCTCATTTTACAGTCGTAAAATAGATCGACAAGGGAACTCGCCTGCCTTAAGAATCTTCTTCGAACCTCTTAGATGCTCATAAGAGAGGTGGGACGGCAAAAAAATTCACGTAATTTAACTATTAAAAGCTCACAGTTAAAAGAGAATCGCGCTTTTTCTTAGAGTTTTGTGTTTCAGGGTGGAGAGGTCTTATTTTATCTTGTTTACTATATTGTAGAAAGGATAAAGGGGCCTCGTCCTTATTGGACGAGTGTCATTTGGTGTTTCTTTAGTGGCAAATAATACGAAGGAAATGTTGCTTTTATGTTTTTGTTTCATAAGAGAGTGGGCGCATAAAGAAATGCTTGGACATTTTCATTCCTTTCTAAAGATATAAATTAGTTTTAAAGAGGTGAGCTCAAATTATTTCTGTATTTTTAAATCGCTTTTGTTGTATTAAATACTAGCCGCCTTCTACTGTCAGCTGATTCACCCATTTTATTAATTATATATTATTTATGCCGAACAATTTTAAAAATATCACACACACAACTAATTTTATTTTTCGCTAGCTAATTTGAACTAAATTTTAAGGCAATATGTTTTACAGCTAATAAAATTAATGACTTAGATTTTTACTTTCAATTGTTAAAAAAGTCTTGGGCAGAATGGCTCTTTAATGTCATTAAATCCAATGAAAATTAATTTTTATTTCGATCATGCATAATTCAAATTTAAATTACGTTTATTCCATTTTATTTATCTGACTATAACTTGAATTTTTTATCTAATTATTACAAATAAAGAGATAGTATGATTTCCATTGAAGATTATCTGCCCTATGTGAAAAAAGGAATTTTAGATCATAGCTAAAAAGCAAATTTATCAAAATAATTTAGTAAATCTATTTAAAAAGTAAATTTATTTCAAGTAGCAAACATTTAATAAAAAAATTGATTAAAATCTGGAAATGCAACGAAAATTGCAGCATTTCATTACAACAAAAGAAGGTTTTATAATTTAATAATAAAAATAAATTTTTATAATACGCTTTTTATCATGAGAGAAACAATGAATTAAACATTAAGAGAAATATTAAATTAAATATTAGACGAATCAGCGAAATTGGTTTGACTTTCAATCCAGCATTGTAAATTATACATAAAAATATTTTTTAAAAATGTCAAATTTAAGAAAAAATTACACGACAACTAGACTGTTATCGTTTGAAAAATATTGTTTTGGGAAAATAAGACTGTGTAGAAATTATTTTTAAATGATAATATTTCCTGCTATTATCGCTGAACACTCCCCCCGAAATTCTTTCTGAAGTTTTAATTAATTTAAGTTTTAAAAACTCACTGAGGTTGCTTTGCCACACTTCACAGTAGGCTTCTACCAAATTTGGCAACTCTATGCTCAACGGTCTGTCTTGTAGAAAGCCAACAGAAAGTCACCTATGCATACATGCGCTTTTATTAGTAGTAAAAATATATTAAAGCATGATTAGAAGCAAAATATAAAATTAACATTATAGTATTTCGTGTTAGAGTTTATTGTATAAAAAATCTAATGCAACTATTCTACACTAAAATCATGATCTCCTTGATTTTACTTGTCTTGATCATTGTAACCGATTTAACCATAAAATTTTACTTTACTATAATGCACACAAAGATGAATGTTATTTGTCTTTTGAAAAAATTCACATTTTTGCTTGATATTGATGAAATTTGGCTCATATGCTCTTCAAAACAAGAGCAGAATCACTATCAATTTTTCAAAGCTCAAAAGATATTTAAAATTTCTGTTAATATAAAAGTAGGCAATATTTTGCAGTTTTTTCGCCAGTATTTTTCAAAAATATTGTTGCAAAAGTCTTACTGTGGGTGTATGGTGTAAATAGTCCAACACGCAGGATAGTGGAGAATGAAGGTTTATTTACAAATATGCAGGAAAACACGTAGCACAGGTACAGGAAACAAAAGTTTTTGCACAGATTACCAATGTAAATAGACAGCAATTCACAGGTAATAACAGTTCAGCACTTTGATATTTAACAACACAAACAGTCAGCAAATAACTAGCAACGACAATAACTGCACTTTCAATAGCGCTCAGCTCACCAGCTTACTAGCTCGCACAGCGGATAGAACTCCAAAGACGTTCGCGCTCCAAGGCGATCCTAATCGATCAACAACACCCTCCGTCGTCCAAGCGCTCTCCTGATATAGTTTTCCCCGGCAGGCCGTGACGTCACATGGAATGATCTAGCACATTCGTGGCGTATCTTCTCTCCTAATAGAAATATCGAGAAGATTCCAGCACCTTTGAGATCCCATATTTCGTTGCCAAATTCGTCGCCAAGGCCGGGGAACCAGACGTGGCTGCTGCTATCCATCCCATACTTATCCCTGTGAAACTCTCTTCCCAACCATAAGACTCACATTGCTGGGAAGCGACTTTCCATGTTTGTAACAATATCATCTAAAAAACTTTTTACATCATTTTAAAATTCATATATATATCTTTATAATGATAGCAATTTAATAACTGTACAATTATTTTCTTTAATTTAAAGAAATGTATGATTTGCAACAATACTTTTCAATGACAAACTAATTTCCTTATTTAATCACATTATCACTAATTTCCTTATTTTTATATAATCGCATATTTAATCACATGATCCCCAGCATGGCGAAATTCATGGATGAGAAGCTGCCGCATAAGTTAGCAAGTACTCGCTCCCTTGGTGGATACAGAATGGTTGTGTGGTTCTTAGGAATTATTTCCGCTGACGGGTCGAACCCCGGTAAAATAGGAGGTCGTCGCATGAGCCGCTCGTAATGGGAGCTATTATGCGGGGGCCACAGTGCCCGTAGAAGTTGTGGCGGCCGGTCATTCAATGTAGACCCGGGTGCCAAGAAAAGGTGGGATGATAGCTTTTTGGGATATTTAATCGCATGACCTTTAACTATTGTTAACATTAAGATGAACAAAATTTTCTCTCTTTGATACATTTAACCACTCTATTTTCATTTACCCACAGTTTTCCCTTATACACTTTTTGAAATATATTTTTCAACTCAAGCTCATTAAATAAAGTGATTTTTATTTCATTTGATAAGTTTTATACAGTAAAATATTTTCTTTTTCGCCACTAATTATAATATTTTCTCTGTTCAATTATAATGAGATAAATGACATATGCATTTTGTTTTTTCTTTTGCTATCGAATTACAGATTCTTAGTTTCATTGTAATTCGCAATTATTGTAATTCAGATTTCTGTTTTTTGACATCTTAACTAAGAAAAAAGTGAAAATGAACTTTTATTATCTTCACAAAATTTATTATTTGGAAAATTCTGGTACTTATCTTTCTCCATAAATGATATTTTTAACATTTTTCTTGAAATTGTTTTTGGAAATTTAGTTTCTACTTCAGTATTATTTCTTGTAGTTTTTCAAATCACCATATTATTCTTTATGTAATAAGACGTTTAGATATTTTAAACTTTCCATTTTGTTAATTTTTTGCTGTTCAGTTTGGCCTTGCGGATACGTTCAGCTCAATACAATTAACACTAAAATTTTTTATTTCGGTAGTAGAGAGAGAAAAAGGTAAATTAATTTCACATATATTTCAATTTTCATTAAATTCGGATTTTTCAATCTTATCAAATAATAAAGGTAAAATTTTAAATAGTTATGAATTCCATATTAATTGTTTAACAGCCAGGATATTTCAAGCAAACAAGCTAGTCTCTAAAGGCGGTTAGTAAGAAATATATTAAAATTATGAAGAGAAGCTATCATAAGCAGAATAATGTTTTACAAAGTAAACTTGCTGATGTGGCAGATCAAAAGATTCATAGATGATACTCTGTTCTAGAAAAAGTCATTTGATATTAATAAAATTTGAGTTCAGCTCATATATAATCAACTCTTAATTTCAGCTCTAATTTCTCTTATTTCTAATTAGTAATTTATTTACTACTAGCTGTTACCCGCGACTTCGTGCGCGTAGAATTTGAATTATTCTTTTTTTTTAATTCACGAATGTAAATGTTTTGTTGCATTTTGAAAGGGGAAAGTAAAAGTTCTGACGGAGATAATACTTAATTGGCTGACAGGAGTTTACTGTACATGTACGCTGATATAGTTATGTAAATTGTTTATCTATTCTAATATACTTTTGTATACTACATTATTTGCACGGATGTAGAGGTTGTGTGGGCTGGACACACGTGAACACGCCACGTATAGTTGCCCATGGGAAAAATATGGTTTTTTCAAACGTACGCCTGCCACTTTCAGTGTCTGGCCCTGAGCCTCGTAAATGATATTTTTAAAGGGATTTGTTGCCTTCTGAACTGAGATGATAAATCCTGCGGCATTATCTGAAGGCGTGGAATTAAAATACTCTCTCTTCTCCCTATATCAGTCATAACAGTAGCTTTCATGACGTTTGGACCTTGGTATGTAATTTGCGACCGTGCGCCATTGCGCAGTCTTGGTATGTCGAGGTTGCGTATTAGTAGTACTGGCACACCGGCATTCAATCTCGGCTTGTCGGAAGGTGCCCTGACAATTCTAAGATGTTGAAGAGCTCTACAGTATATGATGTTCCTTGTTAATGCCCATTACCGTATCTACAGATGGATATTCTGTAATACCTCACTGTGAAAGTTAAACAAAACATCGAGAGAATAATTCACTAACGCCATTGGATCACTGCGTAACCGCATTAAAAGCTGCAAATGCTACGACAATAGGAAACCGGAAATGTAAAGTCTCCTTTGTTGTTAATGGTCAAAGAAAGCAATATTTTCTTATATTAACTTTAACACTGGCAAAAGCCCGCGAGCGAAACAGTAATTTGGCTTGAATTTATTTCTATAAGAGTAAAAAGACTTGTTAGAAATTACGTTACAAAAATATTTTTAAACCTTAATAACAATCAGAGGAAACATTTCATCGCAATGTAATTAATAGCATTAAAAAGATCATTTTCGGTCTTTAAAATGACATAAAAATAATTGTTGTCTAATAAAGATTTCAGAAGTTATTGGCAAAAAACATCTAAGCAATAGGCTTAAAAGCGGCTAATGTTCGTTATTTAATTAAATATCTTAAAAACTAATTAACTCTGAAAGTTGAA
This sequence comes from Araneus ventricosus, assembly GCA_013235015.1. Classification (NCBI taxonomy): domain Eukaryota; kingdom Metazoa; phylum Arthropoda; class Arachnida; order Araneae; family Araneidae; genus Araneus; species Araneus ventricosus. The sequence goes on from BGPR01000057.1 coordinate 253,049, forward strand.
AGTAGCACCTTGTGTGTAAATTTCATGTCGCTAACGTTCACCGTTTAGGAGGAGTTCTTGTGACCGACCAATCGACCGACAGACAGACAGATACATGTAATTTCTGCCTTGTTTTATAGGTAAACATAAGCAAAATTTTCAGAAATAAAGATAAATTAGTTCAAAGTCTAACTATTTCCTAGCAACTGAGTAGCTATAAATTTGCGTTATTTCAAAATCGTCTGCATGTAAAATTTAAAAAATTAATACAAATTAAATGAAAAATGTCACAGAAATAAAATTGGTATCATTAAAAAGGTACACTTTTTATCTTTAAGATGGTATAAAAATAATTTGTATCGGACAATTTGTTCCGAAGTTACAGCGGAAATAAGGATTACGTGATAGTTGATTTTAAAAATAATTTATTCCACATGTTTTCGCATTCCTGAAGGATCACGTGACAGTAGAATGAAAAATAAAAATCTTCATCGCGAATCGCGGAGTCAATGGGCTTTCTTTGTTAACTATTTTTAATCTGTAGTCAAAAATAATTAATTTAACGTGATTTCACCTAGCCTATGTCCGTTCTTGGGTTTCAAGCTACACCTCTGCCAATTTTCATCCAAATCGGTTTTGTGGTTTGGTCGTGAAAGCTTAACAAACAGACAGACAGATAGACACACTTTCGCATTTATTTTATTACTAGCTGTTACCCGCGATTTCGTGCGCGAAGAATTTGAATTATTCTTTTTTTTTAATTCACGAATGTAAATGTTTGTTTCCTTTTGAAAGGGGAAAGTAAAAATTCTGACAGTTGATAATACTTATTTGGACGGCTGACAGGAGTGTACTGTACATGTATGCTGATATAGTTATGTACATTGTTTATCTATGCTGATACACTTTTATATATCATGTTATTTGCACAAATGTGGAGGTTGTGTGGGCTGGACACACGTGAACACGCCATGTATAGTTGCCCATGCGAAAAATATGGTTTTTCCAAATGTAAATCTGCCACTTTCAGTATCTGGCCCTGAGCCTGGCAAATGACATTTTTAAAGGGATTTGTTGCCTTCTGAACTGAGATGATAAATCCTTCGGCATTATCGGAAGGCGTGGAATTAAAATACTCTCTCTTCTCCCTATATCAGTCATATCAGTAGCTTTCATGACGTTTGGACATTGGTGTGTAATTTGCGACCGTGTGCCATTGCGAAGACTCGGTATATCGAGGTTGCGTATTAGTAGTACTGGCACACCGGCATTCAATCTCGGCTTGTCAGAAGGTGCCCTGACAATTCTAAGATTTTGAAGAGCTCTACAGTATGTGATGTTCCTTGTTAACGCCTATTACTGTATCTACAGATGGATATTCTGTAATACCTCACTGTGAAAGTTAAACAAAACACCGAGAGAATAATTCACTAACGTCATTGGATCACTGTGTAACCGCATTAAAAGCTGCAAATGCTACGACAACAGGAAACCCGAAGTGTAAAGTCTCCTTTGCTGTTAATGGTCAAAGAAAGCAATATTTTCTTTTATTAACTTTAACACTGGCAAAAGCCCGCGCGCGAAACAGTAATTTGGCTAGAATTTATTTCTATAAGAATAAAAAGACTTGTTAGAAATTACGTTACAAAAATATTTTTAAACCTTAATAACAATAAGAGGAAGCATTTCATCGCAATGTAATTAATAGCATTAAAAAGATCATTTTCTGGTCTTTAAAATGGCATAAAAATAATTGTTGTCTAATAAAGATTTCAGAAGTTATTGGCAAAAAACGTCTAAGCATTAGGCTTAAAAGCGGCTAATGTTCGTTATTTAATTAAATATCTTAAGAACTAATTAACTCTGAAAGTTGAAAATAGCACCTTGTGTGTAAATTTCATGACGCTAACGTTCACCGTTTAGAAGGAGTTCTTGTGACCGACCGATCGACCGACAGACAGACAGATACATGTAATTTCTGCCTTGTTTTATAGATATTTATAAACGTAAGCAAAATTTTCAGAAATAAAGATAAATTGGTTGAAAGTCTAACTGTTTCCTAGCAGCGAAGTAGGTATAAATTTGCGTTATTTCAAAATCGTCTGCACGCAAAAAATTATTAAACTTTAAAAAATGAATAAAAATTGAATGAAAAATGTCACAGAAATAAAATTAATATCATTGAAAAGGTAAAATTTTTACCTTTAAGATGGTATAAAAATAATTTTTATCGGACTATTTGTTCCGAAGTTACAGCGGAAAAAAGGATTACGTGATAGTTGATTTTAAAAATAATTTATTTCACATGTTTTCGCATTCCTGAAGTATCACGTGACAGTTGATTGAAAAATAAAAATCTTCATCGCGAATCGCGGAGTCAATGGGCTTTCTTTGTTAACTATTTTTAATCTGTAGTCAAAAATAATTAATTTAACGTGATTTCACCTAGCCTATCTTCATCTAGCCTTCTTGGGTTTCAAGCTACAACTCTGCCAATTTTCATCCAAATCGGTTTTGTGGTTTGGTCGTGAAAGCTTAACAAACAGACAGACAGACAGACAGACAGACACACTTTCGCATTTATTATATTATTAAGGACTAGCTGTTACCCGCGACTTCGTGCGCGAAAAATTTGATCTATTCTTTTTTTTAATTCACGAATGTAAATGTTTTGTGCATTTTGAAAGGGGAAAGGAAAAGTTCTGACGGTTGATAATACTTAATTGGACGGCTGACAGGAGTGTACTGTACATGTATGCTGATATAGTTATGTAAATTGTTTATCTATGATGATATACTTTTGTATACCACGTCATTTGCACGGACGTGGAGGTTGTGTGGGCTGTACACACGTGAACAGGCCACATATAGTTGCCCATGGGAAAAATATGGCTTTTCCAAATGTACGCTCGCCGCTTTCCGTGTCTGGTCCTGAGCCTGGCAAATGATATTTTTAAAGGGATTTGTTACCTTTTGAACTGAGATGATAATTCCGGAAGGCGTGGAATTAAAACACTCTATCTTCTCCCTATATCAGTCATAGCGATAGCTTTCATGACGTTTGGACCTAGGTGTGTTACTTGTAACCGTGTGCCATTGTGCACTCTCGGTATATCGAGGTTACGTATTAGTAGTACTGGCACACCGACTATCATTCTAGGCTTGTCGGAAGGTGCCCCTGACAATTCTAAGATCTTGAAGAGCTCTACAGAATATGATGCTCCTTGTTAATGCCCATTACCGTATCTACAGAAGGATA
>BGPR01000057.1:262726-288951 GCA_013235015.1 Araneus ventricosus
GAAAAATGTCACAGAAATAAAATTAATATCATTGAAAAGGTAAAATTGTTAACTTTAAGATGGTATAAAAATAATTTTTATCGGACTATTTGTTCCGAAGTTACAGCGGAAAAAAGGATTACGTGATAGTTGATTTTAAAAATAATTTATTTCACATGTTTTCGCATTCCTGAAGTATCACGTGACAGTTGATTGAAAAATAAAAATCTTCATCGCGAATCGCGGAGTCAATGGGCTTTCTTTGTTAACTATTTTTAATCTGTAGTCAAAAATAATTAATTTAACGTGATTTCACCTAGCCTATCTTCATCTAGCCTTCTTGGGTTTCAAGCTACAACTCTGCCAATTTTCATCCAAATCGGTTTTGTGGTTTGGTCGTGAAAGCTTAACAAACAGACAGACAGACAGACAGACAGACAGACACACTTTCGCATTTATTATATTATTAAGGACTAGCTGTTACCCGCGACTTCGTGCGCGAAAAATTTGAACTATTCTTTTTTTTAATTCACGAATGTAAATGTTTTGTGCATTTTGAAAGGGGAAAGGAAAAGTTCTGACGGTTGATAATACTTAATTGGACGGCTGACAGGAGTGTACTGTACATGTATGCTGATATAGTTATGTAAATTGTTTATCTATGATGATATACTTTTGTATACCACGTCATTTGCACGGACGTGGAGGTTGTGTGGGCTGTACACACGTGAACAGGCCACATATAGCTACCCATGGGAAAAATATGGCTTTTCCAAATGTACGCTCGCCGCTTTCAGTGTCTGGTCCTGAGCCTGGCAAATGATATTTTTAAAGGGATTTGTTACCTTTTGAACTGAGATGATAATTCCGGAAGGCGTGGAATTAAAACACTCTATCTTCTCCCTATATCAGTCATAGCGATAGCTTTCATGACGTTTGGACCTAGGTGTGTTACTTGTAACCGTGTGCCATTGTGCACTCTCGGTATATCGAGGTTACGTATTAGTAGTACTGGCACACCGACTATCATTCTAGGCTTGTCGGAAGGTGCCCCTGACAATTCTAAGATCTTGAAGAGCTCTACAGAATATGATGCTCCTTGTTAATGCCCATTACCGTATCTACAGAAGGATAATCTGTAATATCTCACTGTGAAAATTAAACAAAATATCGAGAGAATAATTCACTAACGTCATTGGATCACTGTGTAACCGTATTAAAAGCTGTAAATGCTACCACAACAGGAAACCGGAAGTGTAAAATCTCCTTTGTTGTTTATGGTCAAAGAAAGCAATATTTTCTTATATTAATTTTAACACTGGCAAAAGCCCGAGCGCGAAACAGTAATTTGGCTTGAATTTATTTCTATAAGAATAAAAAGTATTGTTAGAAATTACGTTAAAAAATATTTGTAAACCTTTATAGCAATCGGAGAAAACATTTCATCGCAATGGAATTAATAGCATTAAAAAGATCATTTTCTGGTCTTTAAAATGGCATAAAAATAATTGTTGTCTAATAAAGATTTCAGAAGTTATTGGCAAAAAACGTCTAAGCATTAGGCTTAAAAGCGGCTAATGTTCGTTATTTAATTAAATATCTTAAGAACTAATTAACTCTGAAAGTTGAAAATAACACCTTTGACCTAAAAATATGCTCTAGAATGCCGTGTGTAAATTTCACGTCGCTACCGTTCACCGTTTAGGAGGAGTTCTTGTGACCAACCGATCGACCGACAGACAGACAGATACATGTAAATTCTGCCTTATTTTATGGATACTTATAAATATAAGCAAAATTTTCAGAAATAAAGGTAAATTAGTTCAAAGTCTAACCATTTCCTATCAACTGAGTAGCTATAAATTTGCGTTATTTCAAAATCGTCTGCACGTAAAATTTAAAAAATTAATAAAAATTGAATGAAAAATGTCACAGAAATAAAATTGGTATCATTGGAAAGGTAAAATTTTTATCTTTAAGATGGTATAAAAATAATTTGTATCGGACAATTTGTTCCGAAGTTACAGCGGAAAAAAGGATTACGTGATAGTTGATTTCAAAAATAATTTATTTCACATGTTTTCGCATTCCTGAAGGATCACGTGACAGTTGATTGAAAAATAAAATAAACTTCACGCGAATCGCGGAGTCAATGGGCTTTCTTTGTTAACTAATTTTAATCTGTAGTCAAAAATAATTAATTTAACGTGATTTCACCTAGCCTATGTCCGTTCTTGGGTTTGAAGCTACAACTCTGCCAATTTTCATCCAAATCGGTTTGGTAGTTTGGTCGTGAAAGCTTAACAAACAGACAGACAGACAGACAGATAGACAGACAGACAGACAGACACATTTTCGCATTTATTATATTATTAAGGATTAAGGATACATAGTGCGAATCAAATAAATTATCTTCTTTATTATGCATCACATAAAAGCCAATGCAATAAGATATGGATTTTGTTTATTTTCTGTCTTTTAGAAAATATGTGCAATTTGTAATTTATTTGATGATACATTTATTTTGTTGTGTACAGTATTTTTCATAAATATAGTTCATTAACTCTCTGACTACTAAGAGTTCTCAAAATCGGAGTACAGTTGTATACTGAGGCTTGCTTACTAATTGATGTGTGGAATGGATCAATGGATTCGTCCGCCACATTCTCCCTTTTCTCCTCACTACGGGTAGTGGGAGATATGAATGGCAAGACTTTCATCTCTCATCTCTCCTTTAAGGGTCCCTTTAATGACCACTCGCCCAACTGCCTTCTCCCCCCTTTCGGAACAGCAACCGGCCGAAATCCGCCCCACTAGTATAGAAGTTGCATGGCCGATTACGGCCGACTTAGGAGTCAGAGTGTTAAAGTATTTTTTAAGAATACGTAATTTTTATTAAACCGATTTAATAAATCATAAAATATGTGTATAAAAATATTTTCAGGAATGTAGTTTTTCCGGGTGGGGATTTTATAGAAGGTATGAAAAATGAATGAAAATGTGTCACGTAGGGGGGGGGGGCGCAGCTTTGCCAGTTCCGCCAAGGGCGCAGGGTCACCTCGGTACGGCCCTGACCGCTTGCCGACCTATCGTTCCAATGTGAAATATGCGCATTTTCTTGTGAGTATTTCGCTAATCCTGCAGCTGTTCTTGGCGTCAGGACTATAACTTTAAAGCCTAGATTTCCAGTCTAGACATTATGGAGATGCATTTATCCCTCCTAAACACAGATAGTTCCTAGAAGAGATTTCAGAAAGGTGTGTTGAGGGAGGATGGCAGGAATGCCACAATAACAGTTGGAGTGCTGGATCTATTTTAACACGATATTGGAAGTAAACTTTGTTACTAGAAAGATGTCTGATTGGGGGGGGGGGGAAGCGAGGGGTTGATTGTAATTCACATCCCTTCTCTAACGTGAATGTCATTACTGCATAAATCCGTGTTGTATTTCTTGTTAATGAATATGAATGTACTTACTAGAAAATGTTGCTTGTATTAATGACTGTTATTGCAGAATTGCTGCTATACTAACTGTATCACCCATGGACAAGTCGCCTTTGCTAGAATACCTAGGTATCACAGAGAACGAGGATTTCTTTTTCGAAAAATGGTAAAACCCCTTGGCAACCATGAAAAAGAAAAAAGAATTACCAAGTGGAAAAAAAACCCAGCAATATTAAGATGGAGGCAGACATTTCAATTACTTATCAATGACCAACATCAACTTACTCAAGTAAGCAATGGTGTAGCTAATTTATTTATGCTGTCCATAAATAAACGAAGGAATCTTTTAAATTCAATCTTTCTTTTCAATCAAGCAACGAGAAAGCAATCTTTTTTGAGACTTATGGTCTAAAATGTCCAATTCCAGATTTCATGTAGAACCCGTCTTTCAGCAAAAAAATTTTAGCACCGAAGTCTGAAAAGATATGAAATGAAAACAATAAAATTATTATTTAGATTGGAAATAATTTATTACACACACATACAAATGTATATGTTTAGAATGCGAAATAATGCAACTGGAAATTCACTGAATTTTAATACATAGGGAGTTGTATGAAATTACTTAAAAATGAAATATCCGAATAATTTTAATCTTTGAGTATGCTTTTTTAAAAATTCACAAAATGTAACTAAATTTAATGCAATGTCAAAGTAAAAAATAATCACCTGATTGCAGGAGATAGTTCTTTCTCCTTTGGCGATTATTTAACAGCGGTGTGGATTTTTGTGAACCATTCCACTGGTATTCCAGTCAATGAAAAAAATCTTGAGGGACGAGAAACGAAATTTATATTAAACATTAAATAATTAAAGTTCGCCTATTTAGAAGGTTCAAGAGACAGTTCAATGGCTCCAAACGAAAAAAAATTCACTAGAACGTAGCACAACTAATGCGCTCTGTGGAAACAGAAGGGGAGATTTGAAGATTTTTATGAACTATTATCTATTTCTGTAGCTTCCTGAATTAGAGCAGAGAATTTAATTTTAGCAACAATGGAATTAATTTTTCTTGATTTATTTAACAAAACATCTGCAAAAATCAACTCAGATATTGGCAGCGCCACTTACTGACGAAAATTTTAACAATTTTTTTTCCCGGTTTTCTCAAAGCACATCACTGGTACTAGGTACTAGTGATTATTTTTTTCGTTTGGAACCATAGAACTGGCTCTAGAATGGACGTTCTTTAATTAAAACAATCCTGTGAATTCGAATTTCTCGAAATCCTTCTTGGGAAAGGTGAGACTGGTGTCTTCCATGTTTCTAAGTTTATCTAAAGGACTGACAAAGGTGTCGACAGTCGACTCCGTTTATACTGTATTCTTCAACCGGGACAAAGAAATTCACAAAAGATTATCCCTGAAGAAACGTCGCCCTTTGATGGGGTGCATTTGGGTATACTTTATCTATACTGACAAAACAATCATTTAATCGTAACTATGTCACCCAATTGCGCATAAAATATATAGGCTTTAGATCCGAGTGACTGTTTACCCAATAATTTACGCATTATTTGCATGTTAGAAACACAAAAGATATTTTGATTTGAATAATTTAAAACTCCAAAATTCAGAGGTTCAATGAAACGAATCGGAATGGACAAATCGGCTCAAATTTCGTCATATTTACAGATACATATTATTTATCCACGAATATATTTTCTGCAGAGTGGATAAACCTTCAAAATTCATGAATCGAACTAAAATCTTTCTTCAATACCTTTCTTGATGCATAAATTATTATCATATGGACTCCTATTTTAAAGAGAATGTGATGAGACCTCTATTTGAGTAATATTAATTTTACTTAATTTGCATGAATTTGCAAAACCCGTCCTTCGTAGCCCTCGTGGCCCAACGGATAAGGCACCGGTCTCCTAAACCGGGGATTGCGGGTTCGAATCCCGCCGAGGGTATCTTTTTTTTTTTTTTAGTTTGGAGAGAGATGAATTACTTCCATAGATTCTTGACTTATCCTCTAAGTGGCTAATTACTCACAAGAAAAGTTCCAAATTTCCCAAAATTTGTACTTATCAACCTCACAGCCCAATGATGATGAATGAATGCTAATGATCATCTGTACGCAGGTGCCATTGGCAGCATGACAGGGCAATAAAATGTCCATTTCTTTCTCTATAGACGTCAGTTTGGCACGCGCAGGAAACGTGTTTGCTCTCAAATTTGATTTGGAGAATTCAAGCATACACACACTGCTACTTTTTCGTATTTATACGGCAAATAAGTAGTAAAATGGACGATTCCGCTTTACATTTCTGTTTATGAATGCGGAATCTGTTCACACATTTTTACTTTTATACGTCATCATCATTTTTACACGTTTTAGACCTCCTTGAGTCCGAAAAACACAATTATGTCTGTTTGTCTGTGTGTCTGTCTGTCTGTGAACACGATAACTCGAAAACTATTAGAGCTACAGGGATGAAATTTGGTACTTGGCCTTTACATCTATATCTTTCCTATCAAATTTTGGACAAAATCCGTCCACGGGAAGTCTGTCTGCGGTCATGTGAACACTATAACTCAAAAACTTGAATAGCTAGATGGATAACATTTGGTACACAGTCTTATCATCATGAATGTAGATCCGTATCAAAGTTTGGACGAAATCCGTCGAATGGTTGACTGTCTGTCGGACTGTATAATCGGATAATTGAAAAAATTATATCTCCTAAACCCTTTGGCTTAGATAAATAAAAATTGGTATGATGATAGCTAACATTAATTATAGATCTGTGCCCAAATTTCGTTCCAATCGGTTAAGAAAAAGCAGTTCAAAATGCATAATTAATTTTTCTAATCCGATTCCCCATAAGCTTGCGTACTGGTAGCAATCTCTGTGCTTGCGGAAGGATTACGTCGCTTTGTCCTGAAGCCGGCAAGCGTAGAAGTGTGTGACAGATGGGTTTTAATCGGTATGCATCTCTTTGAATTTTCCTAATTTGATTATAGTAATTTATTATTAATATTTTTAATTTTATTAATAGTTTGATTCTTTACCTAAATATTTTACAATCACTATAATCCACAATGAGAAACCTTCTGATAGTCATTGGATTCTGGGTTACAGTAGGTTAGAATTTTTTTATCCTTTCGGGGGGAGGGGAAACAGTACCTTTTTCGGGAAGTATACGAGAAAGTTTAGGGGAGACCACTCCCTCTGGTTTATTTTTCGTATTCGAAGTATACAAAGAGAAAGTATTGTAATCATCGAAAAATTCGAACTCGAGATTTTGATGATTTTCCACTTTTAGACCTCTCCGAGTGCGGAAAACACAATTTTGGAATTATGTCTGTCTGTGAACACGGTAACTCGAAAACTATTAGAGCTACAGGGATGAAATTTGGTATGTGATCTTTACACATAATTTGTAGGTTTCTATCAAATTTTGGACAAAATTCGTCCTCAAGAAGTATGTCTGTCTGTCTTTGCATGTTCATGGGAACACGGTAACTCCAAAACTTAAATAGATAAATGGACAACATGTGGTACACATTTTTATCATCACGAATTTAAGTCCGTATCAGATTTCGGACCAAATTCGTCAGAAGGTTGACTGTGTGTCGGTCTGAATATTTGCATGCATGTGAACCACGATAACTCTTAATGTAATGAATTAGATAAAAATTGAAATGATGCCTTTTAACCTTAATTGTAGATTTGTGTCCAACTGTTCAATCGGTTGAAAAAAGTTGTTCAAATTGTATATTCACTTTTTTCATCAAACCATAACGCAAGGTCATTTTGCGCATTGGCAATAATCCGCTTAATAATAATATCCGTTAATATCCGCTTGGCGCGTTCCACTTACGCTTGGCGTATTTTATTTCCGCTTGTTTTGTTGTCTATGAGGGTAATATAAATAATCCGATTTTTCGTGGCGTTCCGGATCTACCCGTAAATTCGCAATTTTTATGCTGGGGTCGAAGTTAACACTTTTGTTAGGAAGTATACGAGAAGGTCTAAGAGAGACTTCTCCTGCTGGTTTTAAATTGTATGAGTCTCTTTCGCACACTTAGTAAAGCACAGAAAACGTCAGCCCTGGACCAGACATAAATGGGACAACTTTCTCGCAGAGAAGGTACGAATCAGAGTCGAAACTTGATATCTTCAACATTCTCCTCTGGAGATCCAATGTTTTTCTTCTAACATCTGAGAAAGGGTCAGTTAAGGCAGCAGAAATGCCATAGATTGAGAAGGATTGGTGGTGGACGGCTACACTATTCTACGTGTTCTTAACCGCTTAAGGACTTATCACGAGTTAACTGGCCCTAAATACTGTAGGTCACAAAATAACTCGGTCCTTAAACGGTTAATCGACTCTCTCTGACTACTCAGATGTGTAAGTATGAAGTCTATCTAGAAAGGTATAAAAATATTCAGAAATTTGACAAATGCGCACATTTTCTTAATTTTGACACCGATGCATTATAGGGATACAGATTTCGACAGGAGTTTGATGTGAAAACCTTATTTTTTTTATTTTTCGTATTTGAAACATTTATTGTACTTTTCGACAATTCATCTTTGTTCTCTCTGTTTTTTTCCTTTTTTCATCGATTATAATAAATTTAGAGTAACATATAGATTGATGACCATAACATATTTAAAAATTTAAAATTATTAGCTAATATGGATATTAGTACACTTATTTTGTCATTGGCGACATTTTCTTGGCTCAATTTTAATTTCGGATTCCATTCTGGTGGGATCATGGCGAGATTTTTCTTAAACGAAATAGAAAACAAAATTGCTCAAGAATATATATATATATATGATTATTTCCTTATATCCAAATCTTTCTACACGGATACGAAATTATGTCCGAATTATGACGAAGAGTGTAAGATGAGGAATTGGATTTCTCTCGAAATACCCTAGATGAATGCCCCGATTCTGCATCTTCAGAAACCTATAGCGACCAGCTACCCGTGTCACACCAAAAGATTTCACTTCATTATTAGTGTGAATCACAATACGATGTAATGTGTTTTTGAGTTGTTCCTGCGCAACTTTTGATTGTTGCTTGGTAAGGGATAGCGTTCACGGAGTAAATATTTTTCATTTATATATGTGATATTCGTAAAGAGCAGGGGTGGCGTCAGTGGGGGGGGACCGGGGGCAGGACCCCCCTTTCGGGGATGCTGTGTCCCACGTCGGGGAAAATTTTTGTACCACTTTCAAGCAACGGGGATATCTAACAAGTAAATAAATAAAGATCGAACGAAAATTTGAGACCAATTTCGTTACACGCCTCCCACAGCAGGTCGTGCCCCCCCCCCCTTGTCGGGCAGACTCTAACGCCACTCCTGATAAAGAGCTAATCTCAATATTTTTTTTAATAAAAAGGCGAAGTCGGGTAAGATGATGAATTGGGTGGAGGGTAAAATGACGAACCCCTCCACGCTAATTCATGAGCTCGTCGTTCTACCTAACTGCCACTTGGCCTTCATGCACTTAACTGACTCTCCAGTGAAAAATTAGCATCTCACTAAAAAAAGGAGAAAGAGGAAAAAGAAGATAAACGAAAACTGTGCCAGTTGAAGAAGGCTGAAGTTAATAAGACTAAACGCAACAAACCTGCTAAAAATTCTACAAAAAAGAAGAAAGTAGCTAAGCGACACCTCGTCTTCTAATGTCCTGAGTCTGAAGATTCAATTCATTCATTTAAATTTCCTTACGTTGACGCTGATGACAATCTGCACCCAGAGGACCTTGTTATGATTAGGTTTAGGTTTAATTCAAATAGGTTTATTAAATACAATTAACCTAATTAGTAATCCCAGGTTCGACCTTTGTCTAATAACTATTTTTATTAATGTAATCAATTTAACATTCAGAATGCGACACAAAGAAAGACAATATTAATTTGAAAAATATAACATTAAAATTTATTTACAGTGTAGATATTTAATTATAAATTTCGCATTAAATAAAATAAAGCCAGGAAAAGTAGTATCACATAAAAATAATTAATACAATCTCTAACCAACAGTCTGTAATTGTCTCTAGAGATTAGATGTAATCAAATGTATTTCAATCTCACCAGGCGTCGTCACGCAATCTCCAGTCCAGAATTCATTAAAATATATGCACTTGTAGTTTCCAATCAAAGGTACTAATAAAACCAAGTCACATAATTGCCTTCTTTACTCACCATATATGGTCTCAATAAAATCTTTTAATTTACCAGGCAGCCTTCGTCACTCGGATAACATTGTCGCCATCAAGACATTCAGAAAAATCGGCCACTTAAGGTTTTTCCCAACAAATCCCCTCGATTCTTATTACATTCTTCTCAGCTCCCATTTTTCTTATATATCGGGGTCCAATCTCCGTCATTTGCCTTGCTGAATGGGCTAGGGGGTGGTGTCTCTTGATTCTTCTCGATCTTTCTAGAGTTCAAGGGTGGCGCCGACTCTACTTAGCGAAGGTTTGACGTTATTCGCCGCCATTCTGGAATTTCCATTCCAAAGAATTCTCAAGTTCACTATGTAATTCACTGTGTTCTAATTCAAACAAAATATTACACAACATAGTTTCCTAAGTGTGATATTTTGCAAAAAAAGCCCTATTAGCCTCATCGAAGAGATCGATAAACATTGATATCTGTAAGTTGATCCAAATATTTGAATGCGGCATCGGGAGGATAGTTTTCTATCATTATCGCTAGACTCGGTCGCCGTGCCAGGTAATCGTGAATGACACCATGCTGCCAGGCTGGCGACACCGACTTCTACGACGACTTGCGAATGCCGCCGCTGTGTCGGCATCGACCTCAAAGAGTTAAAGCATTTTAATAAAATGGAAGTGTCGATTAACAGTTCATTACAATTTAAAAAAGCAACTTTGTTTTTGTATATGCACTTATCTTTTTCACTATAATTATGCTTTATCTTAATCCTGATCATAGCAATAGCCGTGAAGACATTATTCAATACAGATCCTGGCATCCACTTTCGATATGCATAAAAATAAGAAAAACTAAAGCATTATTTTTTCTAGGAAGATAAATCATTTTGAAAAAAAAAGTTGTTTTCGGAGACTTTATCATTTGTTAAGAAAATGAATAAGGAAATTTTATCCTTATTGCCTATTAGTTTACTTTAGTTATATTAACGTCCCACTGTGAAGCATCACGAGGGAAATTTTTGGTCGGAGTCGTAATTTTGAACCGCGGTCAGATGACGAGGACGACTCCTGAGCTGACATCCGCTCTCCAAGCTTCCACGCCACACCAGCAGGAGGACGTATGATTTAACGTGCAATATGTGATTTCCTGTTAAGAAATCCCTGAAGACCGCTAAGCCACTTACTAGAGAAATCTGAGAAGATTTAATTAAATAATTTCTAGAATAGATAGTGCCTTTACTCATCTTATATGCGCTAGTATTTTCCGAATTACAGTGGTGTTACTATAGGGTGTCGAGAATGGCGAAATGCCAGGGCCCCACAGTCTTAAGGGTATTTTTTGAGTATCATTAACTCGACGAAATTCCAGCTGTTGAAAATAATATTTTGTAATTATATTTAACCCTCCGTGGGAGGGGCTAGCGTATGGCACAATTTTGGTGGGGCGGCGTATAGAGTATTTTTTCCACTCTCTGCTTCATACTTCTACTCATTTTGTTTAGTTTATTACTTTGATCTGTTCATAAGCCATAGCAGAGCGAAATATAAAAAAAGAATGACAGATAAAATATAAAAAAAAGGAAATTTATTCGGGCGTATGTTGAATAAATAAGCATCTCCCACGAAAGGGCTCCAAGTTTTCGTCGATCGTGATTTGGTCACCAGATATATAAAATTTTGGCACTTTTCATTGAAGGAGTCGAAAAATCCTCTCACTTTAGCTGACTTTTCAGTTTTCCGCATGTGTCCGTCGTGGCTTTGTCTTCGAATCTGTTGGCAGCGAGCTCACAAATTTCTGGCGTTCTGAGTTCGCCGACTTGACACAAGCGAAAAAAAAAAAATGCTTAGAACGGAAGGCAAAAGTCAGACTGAACGAATCGGCTAGATGCATTGTACTCGAGGGATGCTCCTATTAGGTTAGAGGGACGGAGAGGACGCAGAGTTTAGTTTAGTTATATTTACATCCCGTTTTGAAGCAGCACGAGGACTATTTTGGAACGGACCTCAAAATTTTGAACCGCGGTCAGATGACGAAGAAGGCACCTGAGATGGCACTCCGCTCTCCAAACTTCCGACATCAACGGAAGGACATTTGGCCCCGACGGATTTAACGTGCACCAGACCCACTTTCAAGAATCGGGTTTCGAACCTGGATCCCTCCGGCCCCGAGGTCGAGACCTTCTCACCAGGAAGTGGAGCATCCGGGGGGGGGGGGCTATGGGACTGCAGCTCCCCTGAGAGCTAAGCCAGAATTCTTGATTTAATTTAAAATCATTACAACTATTTGTTCTTAATTTCCTTTTTAAAAAAAGAATAATGAAAACGTGACAACATTGCTTTCTGGCTTGACAGGCTCGAAAATTTTCCTACTTTTCTAGTCATTCCACTTGTACTTGTAGCGTTGACGCAGTCGAAGACATTTTTTGACTAGTTATTTCATTGTATTTTTTATTAAATTATCGAAAGTATTGTATTGTTTTTAATGATTCTTATTGCCAGGTGAGTAAAGTCTGTAAAGTTAAAGTGTTTTGGTTTACATAAGCCATGAGGTTTAACATTCGTCACGAAGACATAAAATTTTTTTGACCTCAGCCCCCCGACCAAAATCCTGGATTCGCTACTACCACCAGGCCACCGCGGCCCCATAGAACTCAGGGAGGAACAGTCAAAAATTCACAGCAAGAAATAACTCACTGGCGTACACCGTACTCCAGTCCCTCCCACTAAGGGTTAATCAATTAGAACTAAATAACGTCAAAGCCTAAGATTTGTATAAAAAAAAAGATATCTGTGGCCTTCAAAAAAAGAGAGTCTTAGTTTTTGATCAAATTTTCGCCTCGAGATAGAAAATTTAGAGAACTTGCAGTTCTACTTCATTGTAAAAAACCGTTTTGTGTCACCAAGCCTAACTGAAGTGCGTTCTACTTTGATGATATTTTTAACCATTCCTGCGACCATGGCTAGTGTTGAGAGTTCATCTTCAAAGTTAAAATTAATGATACCCTACTTCCTAATTGAGGAATACCATTGGAAAACAGAGGTTGCTTACGCGAGCAAGTCTGTCAATTGAACATCATTTCCTCTGAAAATTGGATTTTGAAGAAGTATTACTTTTGAAGAAGAACAATTAATTTTCAAAAAATAAAAATGAGTCAAATAAAAATGTAAATAAATCCTGAATTATTTAATTATTTCTCATGAATTATGAGATCCTTTAAAGTCAACTAATGATATTCTAAATAGTGATTAAGCAGAAGTGAATTAATTTATAATTAGTAATATTGAAGAGCTCAATTTTCTAAGGGGCTCCAGCCTTTCTCGGGGACCTCATTCTGTCTAGTAACACAGTTGCCGAATTATGCGATTTATTTATTCATTCTTGTGGATAATAACACGTAAATTATAAAACTAATGATATTTTAGTATAATTCGACGAAATTCCAGCTGTTGGAAGTAACATTTTGTAATTATATTTAATCCATTAAAACTAAATAACGTCAAAGGCTGAGTTGTACTGCATCTATCGAGTAAAAAAAAAAAAATTACAACATTTTGTGCAGTTGAGAGGTGCAATTCAATTTATTGAAAATTAACTTTATATTTTTCAGTAGTGGTCAGATGACAGATTTGCATTTGTGCTGGAACTATGCTCTCTCTATTTAAGAGGAGAGAAATATATATATATATATGTGTGATATTTTAATTTTTTAACTTTCCTAAATAATCTTAACGATACCTCATTTTAAATACTTCCACTTTCATCATAATTAACGCACTGCAACTTTCTTTTCAAATCACGAGTTTCTGAAGGGGAAATTCCCTTTCCTGGGTACTTAAGCGTTCTGCGCATTCATTTCTGCCCTTTTTTCACGCCGGCATGTAAGCTTTCAACAACAACGCGCCGCTCGGGCGTAAACTTCTAAATTCTGGTCATGGAGCTGCAAACAAATTAAATACTTTACGTATGAAGAAATAACGCCTGATGCCTAAATAAAAGAAGATTTAAACAAATATCGTCTCTTCCTTGATGACAATGGACTGCCTTTCACCTTTTTAAAGCCTGATCTTTCATATATATGAAATGTATTCGTTGTTGTAGTCGTTAAATAAAAAATCACGCCGAGTTATTAACTAATTTCTTTTTATTATCGGAGAGTGACGGAATGTACGTACATTTTGCTTTAAGTTTCATGCCAAAAAAAGAGCAGAAAATCCCTGCTTTTTCTCAGGTAGGGATTTAACAGATAGACACGTGATCAAAGTGAAGGGAATAATAGCTATTTTTAGTATATTACGTAAGTGTTTTAGGGAAAATGCATGGCGACAATAAGTCGCTGATTTCGCGGAGTTGTGTGCGCGTGGAAACGATTAAAATATTCTTTTAGTAATAAATATGCCAAGACGAGAGATTTAATATACCTCCAGAGCGGGAAATAGAACGAAACTGGAGTTTAAGAAAAGTTATTTTGGAATACATTAAGCCTTAAAATATATAATATTAGAATTTGAAATAAAATTAAGTGAGATTATTACATATATATATATTTTCGACATCACTCAAAATTGTAGAAATTGGAACTAAAAGGTTTCAGTCTGTATCCCAAACACAAATGTTTGTCTTTCAATTTTATGAATAATTGTAATTAAAATGTTTAGTGTTTTGCATTTTTTACAAAAAGCGGGGAAGTAAAAGCATGTTGATTAAAAACGAGCTAAAAAATATTTATGTTTTAATTTCTAATATTGTTTTGTAAAATTTGAATCCAAGTGACCTTTGGGATAATGCGAATGTATTTCGAAATTTTAAATAGATCGAACATGCAATTGCTTAGAGTCCCTAGGATTCGAGATTTTTTCCTCCGGTATTTCCAGGGTAATATAATTTTGTGCTTGCACATGATTTACGAGAGCCATGCACTCGAACTTATCTTAATATAATAATAGTCATTGTGGCTATGTATGTGGCTATGTTCCACATCTCCTCCTAAATCAATGGACTGTTTTCAACCAGATTTTGCACACTTATTATTTAAGACAAGGGGAAGACATTTATGAACTTTCGAAGTTCAAAATTTAATTAAACAGTCATTTAATTAGAAATTAATCGAAATCGTTTTTCCGCAATAACTTTGGAGCAAATTGTTTCACAAAAAATATTTTTATATCATCTTTAAGTTCACAATTTTAGCTTTCCAATGATACCAATTTTTTATCTGTAACATTTTTCCTTCAATTTTTATTAATTTTTCAACATTTATTTAATTGACGCAGACGATTTTGAATGAAATTTATAGATTCTCAATAGCTATGCAACGGTGTGACTTTGAACTACTCTACCTCTATTTTTCCGATATTTCTGTTTATTTTGTAAATATTTCTTTATCTAGTTATTATTTTCGTGCAATTTTTTCCTTAATTTTAATAATTATTTCAAAATTTATTACTCAATGGCTGATGCAGTATATTTTTGTCATTCATTATTGAAACGCCCATTAGTCTACCTAAGAAAGGAGTTGGTTTAAAAGTTACCTCAAACTAAAAAAAAAATCATAAATTTACATTTCAAAAATATTTAATTTTCAAGACTTATTTTGGCTTTATCAAGACTTTCAAGGAAGTACCTCGCATGTTGTGTTACTTTGATATAATTTTATGAGTTTGTAAACTTGGTTTAGAAACGACGGCAAGATCTTTATATAAATAAAAGACATTTTGACTACGCATGTGTGTGTATGTTCTACATCTCCTCTTAAACCACTGAACCGATTCCAACCAAACTTTGCACACTTATTATTTAAGGCAAGAGAAAGATCACTGTCAAATTTTCAAAGCCCAAAAGTTAGTTAAGCTTTCATTTTATAAAAAAATTTTAAAAATTCGGCGAAACTAATTTTACACCTTATTGAATTTCAGAAAATTAGCTTATTAGTGACACAAATTACATTTCGGTACAATTTGTTTCTCTCTTTTTAAAAATTTTTCAAAGATAATTTTATACACAATTTTCACCAATATTTTTTATTGTTGAAGAACAAGAATAATACGATCTGCTGCCATAATACATTAGCAGAATTCTGGAAGAATTCTAAAAGAAAATTTTAAAAGTAGATGATTCGCAACGACGATAAACAATTTATATTAGGAACAACTATTGATTTGGTTTATTTTTGTGCTTTCAATTAATGAAAAGTTAACTATTTAATTAATTGTTTCAAAATATTCATTAAAACCTTTCTTATACTTCAGTATTTGTTAAGAAAATTTGAGGTATCTTTATAATTAATAATTTATAAAGAAAATTGACTATCGACGCTTTTTAAAATTCTTTTGGTTCAATTGATATTTTCATTTTATGTAAAAAATTGTTTTAGATCATAAAATGATTTTGTGTATTATAATATTTTATATAATAGTAGTTTTTACATTAAAAATATTAGTCATGAAAGTATTTTAATCCGGAGCAAGGCCGGGCATATTAGCTAGTTCAAACTAAAATAAAGTATCGTTTAAATTTTAGAAATTAATCTTACGAGTTTTTTTTTTTTTTCATGTTTTCAAATTTACTTACAAATTACTGTAGTACAGTTTTTTCGCAGTTGGCTAACTAACAAGTCAAAAAGTTCTGACAGGCTTTCTATTAGAGTATTTATATTGCTTAGAAAGATTTGTACCGATTTGTTTTTTACCAATTTGTTTAAAATTACCTTCAAATTTAAAGCTTAAAAAAATTTTATGCTCGAGATACTGAAATCAACTTTCTCGAAGATGGCCCAATTAGGTGTTTTGCTAGTTCAGTTTGTCATATCTGTTACTTAAAAACTGCCTATATAGAGATTAACCCTCTGACTGCGTATCCCGCGAATTCTGCGGGTTGTAAGCAAATTTATTTTCTGCTGAATCCTGCGATTTTCACAGGATAATGTGTTTACTTAATACTTTAGTAGCGTTGGATCATGTTGTACTAATAAAGCTTTGCATATAAATATCAACTCGATTGGCTCAACGATATTGAACACGTTTGCGAACGTTGCATATAAATAGTAATTTTAAAAAAATTACACATTCAGAGGGTTAAAATAAACTCAATAAGAAATATCTGATTTCGGTAGTTGGGGAGAATATAGTGTGTAGGTGGGCCGTAACTTGCATTGCCTAAGGGCCCATTCAGCAATTTTAGTTTCCAACAAAGTTGCTTTACCAGTGGGGTGGTCGATTATGCTATATTACTTTGCAGCAGTTTCGCTGCAAACTTGTCACGTCAAGTTTGTCATGACAAGATAATATCCAGAAAAAATCTCACTTACTGCAAATGTGCATGCTATCCGGGAAGATGTTGCGTTCTGGCCAGTTCCCCATCCACCCCATCTCTTTGTATTCGGGAACATTTCTTTCGCGCTCTAGAATTTCACTCCGAAGAACGGATTGGAGTATGTATTGTTCCGCCATCTTTTGACAGCATATAAAAATACAATCTTTGCAGCAATTACCCTAAAACTATAATTTAAATATATAAATAGTAGGAAAAACTTCCTGAAACCAAACATTTAAAATAGCAATAACGAGTGAAAGCTGTTATCTTCGACTTCGGTTAGGCTCAAAATACAAGTTAATTTTTTTTAGCTTTATGTTTACAAACTTTAATAATTGCGAGTGAATATAGATCTATTTAACCGAAAGAAAGTTGAAGCTGAGTTTTGTTTGGGATATATAGCGGCAAAGGCTGTCATCCCCTAGTATCTGAGAGTCACAGTTAGTAGATGTCAAAGAGTTTCAGCGACTGGAGAAAAACTTGAATATGGCACTTAGAAGAGCAAATCGTATGAAGAAAGACTTTGGATGACGAAAAAATTTGAAGATTCAGATCGAGTTTCAAGCAGAAGATCCTTCTGTGCGGCAAATACTTCTTGCAGTTTAACAGAATATGTTCAATAGTGTTTTCTTGATTACACACGGAGCAAAAGGGGTTATTGTGAAGTCCAAATCTGTGCAAGAGAGCTGGGCTGATAATCATTTGGGTTTAAATGCGAGTGTTGATGATATCCCCTCGTCTATTTTTTAGCCATGGCGCAAGGGATAAGATGGAGAGTAGGTCTCCCAGGATTTCTAGATATTTGCTATTTCGAAAGTTTTCAATCGGTTTTTGAATAGATAAGTTACTATAGTATGAACAAATATCTTCCACTAAGATCCACTCAATGTATAGGTCCGGCTCCGTGACGTTTTCGGCGAGAGAATCCGCCCTTTCATTCCAGGTAATATTTGAGTGCCCCGGAGTCCAAACCAGTGCAATTTTTTTTATTAAACTTGGCTCTCATTAAAATTTTATAGACTAAACGAAGGATGGCTACGGGGGATTTGATAGACAAATTCTTAAGTGCTTGCAAGACTGAAAAACTGTCTGTCAAGATCAGAAGATTACGTCAGGAACTGAGAGATCATCAATCGCTTGACAAATGGCAAGCACTTCAGCTGTGAAGATGAAATTGATCGGGTGGATCCGAAAAGAAAATTTTATCTTAGATTTGAGATATCAGCTATGGAGGTGTAGAAATGAGATTTAGATGCATCCGTAGCGATGATAAAATAATCTTGAAATTCTTTACTGATGGTTTCTTCAAAAAGTGCTTTGATCATGGACGTCGGTTGAGCTTTATCTTGAAAGCCAAAGGAAGCAAGGTGAATTTCCAAAATGTCGTTGTGGAGAACATCAAGTATGTTAGGCAATGTGGACAATTTGGTCAAAGGTTATGTTCAAATCTGCAAGTGCCAAGCCTCCTGATCTTTCTTATTAAGTTGGATGCAGGGGTTCGAAGATTGTCGAAATAAGTGTGAATGAACGCTATCTGCCACTTGCTTGGTAAAAAATTGAATGGTCAATCCCTTGATTTTTTGAGAGAATTTCCTGTCCCGCAATTTTCAGTAAGACGATGTTTGGTGTCCATATTGGAAGGCCAAGGGCAACTCTAAGAGCAATAGTTTGGATGGTATCACAAATTTTGAAATGTGTCTATGATAATTTGTTAGTGATTGCGCAGCTATAATAGAAAAGGATACAGATTCCATTTTTAGTGATGCCAACCAGGTCTTTTGTTCTAGGGCCATACGATTTATAGGCGATTGTTTTTAAGGCGTTGATTTTTTTAGTGCTTTTGCTCGAAGATTTTTGACTATAGCACCATTCTGATTAATTTTAGAAAAGATAATTCCCAAATATTTTATCGAGTCCTTCCAGGGAAGGGGAGAACCTGCGTAGGAAATGCGGGAGTAGAGAGCAATTTTCTTTTTGATAGGTCGGCAATAGCACATTTCTCAGGAGAAATAGATAGCTTCCAATAGGTACACCATTTGTAAACAATCTCCATTGTATTCTGGAATTTTTCTCAATGTATTCCAAAGAGTTATGAGAACAATAAATAAAGATGTCATCTGCGAAAATGGAACATTTAACACCTTCGTCTAAGGTCTCACAGAAATCAAACATAAAAATGGCAAACATAAATTTGTCGCTAATCCTTTCTGAATGACTTTTGTGTTCGAAAGACTGTTTCCCCAGCGAATTTGTAGAGTTCTGCTATGTAAAAACTGATGAATGAATTTGGAAAGATTCCCCGTGATAGACATTTCAAAACAATGTGCACCGAGTCGTACGCACTTTCGATATCTAAATTGATTCCGATAAAATAGTTCTTTGATGATGAGCTTCCGTTATAGCGGTATGAATACCATAAATTTCAAGTTGATTATCTCGGAGGGGTAAGAAACCATAAATATAGGAGGGGATTTTTTTTATTGATGATCAGATGATGTGTTATGCGTTGCACCAAAATCTTTTCAAATATTTTTGAACAGACAGAAGTGAGAGCGATTGGCCTGTATGAGTTAATCTTGGACTTATCTTTATTTGGTTTTGGGACCGAAACAATAACTGAATGTTTGAATTGCTCTGGGATATTGGTTGACGAAAGAGTTTCCAAAACCTTTTAGACAAGCTTTCTTTGCTATCTGGGGTTGTAAGGATGATATTTGACGAACTGTTATTTTCTACGCAATATTTAAAAAAATCACAAATACCAGTGATGAATACTACTGTCAAAAAGGTGCGATTCAGTCATTTGTATGAAATGTACGTTTTTTTATTTTAATTTCTTTTCCTTTTATTATAATTTTTGAGAAGTTTTATTTTTTAGTTCTATATACTGTCAACAGATGGCGCCATGAAGAGCATGAACTACCTTACCCACGGGGGGCATCACCACAACCCACCTGGGGGAAACAGAGTCTTCACCAGTGACCTTCCAGATAAGCAAGTCACACTTCACCGCGCAGATCACCCTACCCCGTCTGGTATTATATCACATTTCCCACTTCGCCCCTCCATCGCGGTTTAAGACGTCTTTCTGTGAATCACCCATCCTGTTGTTATATGTGTTTTCGAATGATAACGTCACTTTTGTAATTCGGAGCTTCGTCGGAAACTCAAAGGAGCAAGTATTCGTTTTTCTCTTTGATTGACAGAATCGCGGTAATTGTATAAAAAAAGAATAGTCGCGGTAAAGATCCCATACTGTGATCGCACCGAAAACTGCGACTATGACGTCGAAGGTTGACTTCTGTGATTGATTACTATTGATTGTGACCTGTGAACTCAAGTTCCAACATCGCTTTCTACGATAATTTTTGCTGGCTCCATCTGTTAACAATACAAAAAACTAATAAACATTAAAACTTAATAGAAATTATTAACAATAAGTAGAAGTAATAACAGTTTTTTTATTTGAATTTTTTAGAACACTTTACTTATACTTAATAAGACTTTTTGAAAATTAAAAGTATGATTTAAATAACTGTTATTTGGAATAGATATTTAAAAATAGCAATAGCAAAAAAATTAGGCTGCTTAAAAGTGCCTTCAAAACAATCATGCCTTTTCAACTCAACTCTTGACTGCTTATAAAACTTATCAAATTTATGTAAACTTATGTGGGAATCCGAGATCGAGCGTTGAGGTGAGCGTTGCGTATTAGCGGATTGTTTAAATTTTTGTAGCAAGAAAGTTAATTGCTTCATTTCTCTATTTTCGTGTTTTCGACTGTTTTTTCCATTGTTCATAGAAGTCAGGTGAGACCTGTCCTTTTCGTTTTCTCTACAATTTTGTATCTCTTGTTCAAAGCTGAGACACACAAAGGTTACTGTGTCGGATGTTTATGATGACTGTTATTCTGTGAACTTGCAAAGCCTTTATGCAGACCTCTCCTTCCGATAAATTTTTCAAGAGTGGTAAATCCACTAATGAACTTGTCTTGCGTCTAGGACAAAATGAATACGAAGATATTAATATTTTGATATCAAATGCGGATTCGAACTATAGAATTCCACAATTGAACCTTTTCACTCTTCAATCCTTCATTAAAGATAAGATTAACCTTCACACTAGTATACAAAATATGAAATTTACTGACAGGGTAAAATTATTTTTACAACACAGAATCCAGTGTGTGCCGCACAATTGCTCAATTTGGAAACCGTTGTAAACATTCCAGTTTCTACAAATGTAATATGGTAAAACATTACTTCCCGTTTTCTTTTATATGATATTCCCAATAAAGTTTCGTTGCTTGAGGTTGCGGAAGAGTTGAACAGAAACAACGAAATTGAGATTGTTGAAATGAGGCGTTTCATGAAACAAAACAATACCTGGGAGGCATCACCTGTTCTGGTTACCATGCTTGGAACTCGCTTGCCTGGGTATATGAAGATATGGTTTACAAATCAAAGAATTCAATCCTTTAAAAAAAATTGACAAGCCACGTCAGTGTATAAAATGTTAGTGTTTTATGCACCCCTCAAGGGTTTGCGAAAAGACAACAGTTTGTCCTTCATGTGATGAAACTCATTCGGGAATTTGTCAAGTTCCATAAAAATGTATAAATTGTCGAGGGTAGCATTCGGCCACATCGAGAGGGTGCCCTTTTTATATTAAGGAACGGAACATTGTGGAATTAAAATGTTGAAATCATCTCACAATTGCTGAGGCGAGACGCATCTGCAATCAATCTGCGAAATTTAATTACGCTACAGCTGTGAAAGCAAATACACCTATCAATGATATTGAAGGTTTAATTAACGAAAAAATGGAGACTATGGTTCTTAAAATGAACGAAAAGATCGAGTCTATCGTCCAGACAATAAATGCAAAGATGGAACAGCAAGCTAATATGCTCGTTGGAATGTTTGAAAGATTAGTGGAATCTCTTTGACAAAACTTGGTTGCTATTAATAAGCTGGGTAGCGAAACTATCTCACCATCTAGAAAGAAAAAAAGCGGCCGACAATCTTCGCAAAGCATCTGGTATTCCAATGCAATTGGATGCGAGTGCTTTTGGTTAGACATTTGGGACCATTTTTTTTTTCGTGTTTGTTCAAGTTTTTTTCTCTCCTTCCCCTTCATTAGGGTCCGTTCTTGTTGTTGTAGTTTAAGGTTTTTGTTTTGTATTCTAAAATGACTTTTGTTCAGTGGAACTGTAAAGGTCTTAAAAATAAAAAAATATGGCTCAAAGTTCCTCCTTTTTCTTTTTCTGAATTTTTCAAGAAACTTTTTTCAAGCATGAAGATCACTTCTTTTGTTCATTTAAAACCTTTTTTTTATTTGGACATGCAAGATCGGCCTGGAGGGGGGTTGATTACCGGAATTCCAAAAACCGCATCCGGGAGAATCATTCCAATTAACTTTTCAAATAATACCAATCAGGAGATTCTTGCAGTTGAGGTTTCTTATAAAGACTTAAATTTTATTATTATTAACTTATAAGCTCCTCAAGGTTACAATATAGAAAGCATGAAACAATTTTTTGATTTCTTTTCAGTTCCTGTCTTCATTTTCGGCGATTTTAATCTTCATCACCCTCTATGGCGATCAGACAAATCCTCTCCGTTAAGTGATGCTTTTGTTGAATGGTTGCAAAATTCCAGTTTTGCTCTCCTCAACTCTTCGAATCCTACCTATGCTACTCATACTAAATCAGCTTCGCTACTCGATCTCTCAATTTACTCTGCATCCATTTCTCATGGTGTTGATTGCTATGTTTCAGATTCAAACTTTGAAAGCAATTACTGCCCTGTCATTATCACATGGTCGAAACTGGAACACATCTCAAAGAAAATGAAAACAATTGATTGGAATCGGACTATGAGCCAATCTGCAAATGTTTTATCTACAAAAACTAATCTTAATGTACTGACACGTAAAATCTCGGGAGTGATCAGGGATAACACAAAAATAATCACTTCGCCGGCTAATAATTACCCTCCCTGGTGGAATTTATCTTGTCACAATTCTCAAAAACATAAAATCCTTTTTCGCAAAAGAGCCCTTCGTTTCATTTCAGAATCAGGCTGGATAAAACATAAAAAATATGGAGCAAAACTTCGTTTTC
Organism: Araneus ventricosus; assembly: GCA_013235015.1. NCBI lineage: Eukaryota > Metazoa > Arthropoda > Arachnida > Araneae > Araneidae > Araneus > Araneus ventricosus. The sequence goes on from BGPR01000057.1 coordinate 285,796, forward strand.
ATATCAAAAAGGCTAGTCGGAATTATTGGGATAAAATCTGTGACATAACCAGAAATCCACTTATGTTTCATTCCATGCTTAATAAGGTTTACAATCATTCAAACCAAGAAATAAATATTTCAAACCTTATACTACATAACAATCATTATATTTCAAACTCAATTCAGCAAAGCAATCTTTTTGCCGATTATTTTGTCCGACAGTAGCATGAAGCGAGCCAATTCCTCTAGATTATTGTGGAGACTGTAATTCTTATCTTAATATTCCTATCCACCTTCAGGAAGTCAGACAAGCTATTCAAAAAACACGAAATTCAACTCCAGTTGCTGATGGCATTACAGCGAATTGGTTTAAAAAACTAAGTATTACAGATTTAACTAACATTACATCCTTTTTCAGGAAGTTTTTTCTACCTCTTATATCCCAGAGGAATGGAAGCATTCGATTATCGTTCCAGTTCCAAAACCGAATAAGGACAAAACAAAAATTAATTCATATAGACCAATTGCCCTCACCTCTGTTTTTTAAAAAATTTTGAAAGAATCTTGATTCAGCGTATAACCCATCATTTATTGATCGGGAAAAAAGTCCCACCTTCTGTGAATGGCTTCCTCCCCCTCAGGAACAATCAACTTGCAGTATACAAAACTCACACAGCCATTACTGAAGTCCATAGTCATAAGAAATATTTTCTCGGAATTAGTCTGAATATTAAAAGTGCATACGATCATACCATCACTACATAGATTGTCTGATTTTAAAGTGTCTTCGGCTTGGTATTAAAGGAAACATTACAGAGGTCTTGCACAGCTTTCTGCAAAATCGAACTATTCAAGTTCGTTGGGAAATTCTCTCTCTAGGACTAAAACTGTTCAGAAAGGTTTGCCTCAAGGCAGTGTGGTTATGCCAATTCTTTTCGTATGTTTTCTCGCAGATTTTTTTGAAACCTTTGATGTAGGTATGGAATATTCAATTTTTGCTGACGACATTTTTATCTTTTGTGCTCATACGTCTTTAGATTATATTTCAAAGAAACTGCAGAATACGGTGGAAAATGTTTATAAAGGTGCAATTACTGGAAACTCGATATTAGTCCTGAAAAATGCTCTGTAGCTGACCTATCAAAAAAGAAATTGCAGTCTTTTTATTCGAATTACATATGCAGGCTTTCCCCTCCTTTGGAAACAAACTATCAAATATTTAGGTATAAATTTTTCCAAAACTAACCAAAATGGAGTTATATTTAAAAATATTCGATCTAAAGCCATCAGGAAAATTAACGCTTTAAAATCTATTGCATACAAAAATTATGGCCCCAGAACATATGATCTTATAAACATAGCAAACAATAATATTTGTAGTCTCTTTAATTACAGTTGCTCACTTACAAATTTTCTGAAATTCAATATAAAGCCTGCAATTCAATACAAACTATGGCTCTCACAGTAGCTCTTGGGCTGCCTAAATGGACCCCAAATAATGTGCTAATGAAAATCGCGGGTCAGGAATTGCTGTAAATTGTATTCGGAAAGAATTAAGAGGTTAGCAGCGCAGTTCTTTATCAGGCAACTTGCCAACGGCGCTCAATCTCCCATTTATGATCAAAATTGCAATCCAAGCTTCAAATTAGTTAAAAAGATGAAGTATTGATTGCTAATTTGTTTGCGGATCTGGACACTTCTACAGACCATATTATTGCATTTCCTGATACCCTATTCTCTCGAAATAATTTTTGTGAAATTCATCTTTCAGATTTTAGTTTCCAGAATAAAGCTCATCCTCAGGTAGCACATACGTTTGCAGCAAGTTTGATTTTTACTTGATATTAGCTTGTCATGGCAAATTTGCCGCGTCAAACTTGAAGCGAAACTGTGGCAAACTATCAATGCAGAATCGCCACCCTCGCTTGCAAAACGAGTTTGCCTCAAGTTCACCGTGACAACTAGCGCCACCCCTCCTTGCAATGCAAGCTTGCTGTGAGTTTGCTAAACAAGCTTGATACAAAGATGATGATAGCACAATAAAGAGATAATTATCTTTGTCTCTGTTTAAAAAAACATCCGATTTTTAATAGCATCTCCTAGACCGTCCTTCTTTTTATTAATTCAATAAATCAATGATAATTTGTGAAAAAACTTTTTTATAAAAAAAAAAAAAATTGAAACATTTTCCATCTTTTTACTAAATATATCACTTGCACTTTAAAGAAAACTATATCGCCTTTTTCTTAATGTTGAAATTTTAACGTTTATAAACAAAATTAAACCTAAAAAAACAGTCATTGTTTGTTGAAATAAATAATAACTTACATTTTGGGGTCTATTCTGGTACCCCCGGTTGGGTTGGGTTCCACACATTAACAACGCAACGCAACCCAACCCAACCGGGGGTACCATAATAGACCCCTTTGTCCCATTTTAAAAGTAATTACTTTTGAACTCTAATTTCATAATTTATTCTACTAGCAAAACGTAGTTATTAGCGAAAACCGCTCTCTCTTTGACTTCAAATCATATTCTCAACTAAAAAAATTAATGAAATCAAGAAAGCAGTTTAAAATAAATCTATACGAATCGAATCGAACGATGTATTAGCGAAATCTATCTTCTACTCTCAGAGTTTAACTGGCCGAGTGGTTAGGGCTTCAGCTTAGGAAGCGGTAGGTCGTGAGTTCTAATCAGGGCTGTGTGCGTACTCTGTTTTTGCTATAGTTTGCAATGAGTTTGTCATGACAAGCTTGCTGCAAGTTCGTCGCGTGGTGACTTCGAAGCTCGCGTTAACTTGCTGCAAGCTTGTTTCAAGCTTGCACTCTTGTCTTGTCAAATTTGCTACAAGCTTGCAGATTTTGCAGAGCAAGATTGCTGCAAACTAAAATTGCTATCTGGGTCCTGTTTTCCTGATCAAGGACCTCTTTGAAGAAGCTGTATCCAAAGAATTTTATGACTATCATATCATTGCTACGGTTACATACAAATCGCATTCTTTCACTTCCATCGCGGGTATCTCCTGGCCTGCAGCCTTTTTTGTTTATAGAATCCACCCCATCAATTCCATCTTTACGGCGGAAGCCTTGGCAGTTGTCAAGCCTTGATGGTTTTCGATTCTAGATAAAAACCTACTATTTGCTTTGACAGGCAGTCATTCCAGTTCTTCTGA
>BGPR01000057.1:305452-363960 GCA_013235015.1 Araneus ventricosus
CTGAGACTTGGCAATAAAAAATTGAAGGAAACAGCTTATTTCCGTCGGCTCCTAGCATTTCTTTAAAAAACCGCTACTGGTGAAAACAGAAATATGAGGCAAACCATCCCTTGGAATGTGGCTCAAGAAAATTTCATCGGTAATCTACGGAAGACATCACTGATACTGTGGCTCTCGGCCTGATTTCACTTAACTTTTACAGTAATTCCGAGAAAACGAGATAGAGGAGGAGGAAATCTTCCTGTTTTCAGCCAGTGTGCAGCATCCAAAGTCGTGTTCGCATGGCCAAAAAGAGAACTATAATACCAGCAAGATCAGAATGTCTATCCAGGGAGTTCCTGGAAGTTCCTGGCGGCCGTAACGAGCTTCCTAGCCAAGCCTCCCAGAAAGGTCTTCTGTGGCGGCTAGCCTGTTGATGTGGAAATGGAAGCCATTCCAGTTCGAATTTAAATAATAAAAAACCCAAGATTCTAGACCAAAGGAGATGTTATTGCGACCTGTAAAACCAGTGGTGGATATCGTCACTGTCCTTCAGAATTTTCGAGCACAATCAGCGCCCAGGTCGGTGTTGTTCTGAATTCATTAAGTGTCCTCATCGCTGTTCGTTGTTCTTCATTAAGTATTTGAAAATTTCCATGCTGACGGTAGATGTTGTGTCAGAAAATTTGAAGGACGAGCGACGATATCCACTTTAATCAGCCCACAGGTCGCAATAACATTCTCTTTGTCTAGAATCTGGGCTTATTGTTTAAATTGTAACTCTAACTTGAATGGCTTCCCATCATATCAACGAGTGTAGCCGCCACAAGAAGACCTTCTGAGGTCATTAGAAAGTCCGTTACGGTACATCTATCCTGTCCAGGAACTTCAGGAACTCCCTGGATAAGCATATATTTCCTGATCTGCTGGTATTATAGTTCTCTTTTGGCCAATACGAGCACGACTTAAATGCTGCACACTGGCTGGAAACAGGAATTTCCTCTCCTCCGCCCATTCTCTGTTTTCTCCAGGTCACTGTAAAGTTAAATTTTGGAAGGGAACCAGGCCGAGAATACAGGTATCGGTGGATGTCAGCCATGTAGATTCTGTGTGATGAAATTCTCTTGCTCACATTCAAGGATGCGTCCAGTTCGTCTTCGTATTTCTGTTTTTCACCAGTAGCGGCTTTTTAAAGAAATGCTAGAGCCGTGGAAATAAGCTGTTCCTTCAATTTTTTGTGCCAAGTCTGTTTTAAAAGTGTGATACCGCCAACATCAAAACACTGGATACTACAAATAGACTTTCCTAAGTAGAGTCCATTTTTCTTTCCGCTAAGTGAGGAGACTCTCGGTCCTTCTTCAGGGGCTCTATTCAGAGAAGGCAACCTTCGCTCTGCAAGACTGCTGCTGTGTGTTGCTTCCCGTTATTGCAATTCAGCAAGTCATGCCACACCTGATTTTCGCTGAGGAAAGCGTTCTTTCTTTCCATCGATTAACGTTTAATAATTTTTCCAGCCCGTTAAAAGAGATTCAAGTTTATCGTCCCGTTCTCTAACATCGTTTTTTTGTCTCCCTTCTTCAATCTCCATTGATCTATGTGTCTAGATGCTCCTCAAGCATAGCTCTCGCAGCCTCATATTTCATGCTATAGCTGGGAGCGGATTTGTCCCTGGCATCCATCAACCTCGTTGGACGCTGCGTACCTCGTCCCTGATGGCGTCGATGGGCACTGAGCTGCTAGGGCTTTCCTGAACATCTGAGGGCACTAGCGTACGCCAGCTCATATTAGTCGCCCCACATCGGCGGCCAATACTTTGGAAGGCTCCCGGCTTCTGCCGTCTTGTCTTTAGCTCTGGTTCTATAAAAATGCGCTGCATACGGCTCCCCAAATCTAGATTCCAAAGCTTCGACGGTCGTTAAGTCTGTCAATTGTCAGCTGGAATTCCTTGAAGAACCTCCGTTGATCCTCGGAGCGATGCTAAGCAAGTAGACTGCTTTCTACAAACCGTCCATCCATTTGTAGAGCTGACGATGCTGAACTGAGTCTTAAAACTGTCCATGATGTTAGCCTGTCGAATGTCACCAAGTGGTTTAATTGTCGGCCGGGAATTTGGATTTAGCGGACGTTATTGGTCTAATTTTCTCTAAGATCACTAAGTTTCTCTAGGTCGTTTCATCTTTTCTTTGACTTCGCTTTCACTCTCCTCGATCTTCTTATGCGGACTCTCCTTGAACCTCTTCAATCTTTTCTCACATTTTGACTTCTTCTATTCTTTCCTATACATTCATCAACATGGTCCTGATTCCTTTCGGCTTGACTCCTCGAGAGCTCTCCATCTCTTCTTGCTCGTTTTGATTAGATCTTTTCATTTCTTTTCTTGAACTTGCTCCATTCTTCCTAGTTCAGCTTCATTTTCTTCAATTCAGCCTTGCCTTTTTTCTTGACTAGCGTACCTTGTCTTTTTTTCTTGACTAGTTACTCTTCATTCTTCTTATTCAGCCTTTCATCTTTTCTACTATGGCTAGTAAATATTCGAATTTTTCATTCATTATGTTCTATCCAGCATAGACAGAAAAAATTCCAATTCCACTTCTAGATTACCTAAATGTGACAAACCAATCTTGTGGGTGTATGTAAATGCAGTCCAGTCACAGGGACAAAAAAATAAAGCCTTTATTTTGCTAAATATTCTCAAGCAAAGAAACGCGCATTAACATTGCACTAGTAAAAATCTGCCAGCGAGACTACCAATAAATCTCAACATAATGCTCAAAGGTTTCTTGTTAATTCACCAGTTTGCTTGGCGTCAGCCCTAAATCTACCTCTTCTTGCTTGAGAGTCATTCTTTATACTTTTCAATGTGAAGTGATGCCCCAGTATGTAGGGGAAGTGACGTAATCTCAGAAAGTCTGCGAAACCAGTAGAAGAGGTGGAAAGTTCGAGGTCCTTCTAGGAGAATCTAACGTCGCCAGCCGCCAAGCACGCCAAATTTATCGCCAAGTTTGTCGCCAAGATTAGTATCTCACAGGGAAACGAATTTATAGCTTTGTAAATAATAGATACATTTTGAAAGTCTGTATAATAATGACCTATATTTCTAACTAATACTTAGAAGTTTAAAATTAGCAATTTTGGCTTGAACCTGTTCTCATCTTTATCAATTTCAGAATTTGTTCTTTTCGTGTTCTGCTCTTTAAAAAAAGGTTGAATTCTGCAGCCGTAGATCGGATCAAATCCCTTAGAGGCTTATTTTCAGCTGGCGTAAATAATGCGAATCGTACACGTAGCATCGCAAATCAAAACAACGAATTTTATTTATATAATGCAGCCATCTCAAAGTTAAAAACCACGTTAATTCCAGAAACCAAAAGCTCAGTGCCAGAAACGTATCGGAATAAAACGCGTAGAAAACATCGGCCGTGACCAATACCGATATGAGGCACTTAAGCCCCGGACCCACGATCAGATAAACCACAGATTTCGTCTGCGGTGTGCGTTACTTCCCGCCATGGGAACAGGTAGGTTCGAAGTCGCTCGGGGACTTGTAAGGGCATCTGTGGTTACCCGCGTGGCGGCGGTAAAAAGCTGAAACATCAAAGGCGCGAGAACGAATCGACGCGATCTCTTCCCCCTTGTTGTTCGGGTTCCCTTGGCCTGCTGTAATCTGTGCTCTGTTCTCGCGTCGTAGTTTTTTAACAGTTTCGAATGCATACTTTTAATGATGATAACTACATTTTTATAGATAAATTTTCATTTTATAATTGCTACGTTATGTAACTTTATAATCAGTATATTTAATTTACATCTTAATTAATAATAATTAAGATTTCGAAATTTGCATATGGTAAATCAAAATTTAATTATTATCGAATAAAAGGAAGCTGCAAATAACTTTTTCTTTCCAAAATTGCTTTCTGTATTACTACTGAACACATCACGATTATTTTCTACTAACATTAATGAGGCATAAAGCACTAAAAAGAATTATGTTCATGCTAAATACTGAAGTAATATGAAATGGGAATGCAAAAACAAATTTGATATTTAATATTAAATTTTCAAATCAGCATACTATCTATGCCTCTTTTCATTGAAGAAGAAAAGTGTTATAAACCGTTTTGTCTCGCCATTTTATAAGTTTTAAAAAATTCTTGAGGAATGATTTCATGCAACAAAGAAAAAAAATGATCCCAGCCATTTTTATCAACATATTTTTAAATTGAAGATTAATAAGAAATCAAACTCATTCTGAGACTTTTTCGCATTAGTTTACTATACGTTAAAGAACCAGATAGCTTTTTTTAAAAAATCCATTATAAGTTTGATTAGAATTAAAATTATATATTAATTCTAAACGGTAAATTATTTTTTAAGTTTGATGAAATGCTGCATGTTTATTAAATACCTTGTAAAGCGACAAAGTTTAAATTTATAAAAATTTTATACTCATTGCATCGAAAGAAAGCGATTATGACTTCTTATACACTAAATGTCAAGTTCAAATGTTCTTTAGTACTTCATGTTTCATATATAGAGAGAGAGGCGTAATCATATTAAATAAGCCATTGCAGAAATTCAGGGAATTGAACTTAACAATAATTCTTGACTCTCTTTTCAAGACAGATAATTAACATTTTTATTTTAGTTTAAAAAATGAAAACGCAAGAAATCGAGAAATACAGAAATTCATTTTAAGAACATATTTTTTAAGATAATAAATATTTAAAAATATATTGTCTTCAAAAAACGGTCAGTTGTTGGAATTATAAGATTTAAATAGACTATTAATTTCTTGTTATTTTTACATGAAAATTGTGTTGGATATTAAACAGGGCATGCTTTAATAGTAACGCTTCAGATGCATTGTTATAACAAAAATTTCATTTCTTGTACGCCATATCCTATTTTTATTGAATTAAATATAAGGAAATAAATTGGTAGTCACAATCTTTGCAAATATAACAAATGAGAATAGAACACTGACTAACACATTTACTCTTTCTGTTGAATATGAATTTAAAGAAGCAATTTTTTTTTTTCACATTTCGAAAACATTATTTTCAACTCAAACGAAAAGACCTGCGTTGTAATTAAAAAAGCTATAAATGTAATACTAAACTTCAGTACCCAAAAATATTTCGAATTCTTATGAAATTTTGTTTCCTTTTTGGAGCTCAGTGAGCTCATAAAATTCGATGAAATGCTTACTATTAAATATTATTCAAAATTGAAATGACACCGTCGGGGCCCTTTTCTTCTCGGGGGGCCCCAGGCGCGCGCTTGGTGAGAAACAGAGCGAAGGGAAACTGGACGAAAAGCGGTTCACTGGCCAGACGGCGCGAAGAAAATTTGCCAAGTTACGCGTCGTGGGAATGGCGCATCTGGTCCAATTCAGACTAACCACAAATCCTTTACGACGCGAGTAGCTCGGGTATTATCCGATCGTGGGTCCGAGCCTTTAGTGTAATTCAAAATTGCAGTCGCTAGGGGAGCTCATTCAGCTTAGGGAAGAAGAAAAGGGGAGCGAGAGGATTGCATATTTAGCAATGTGCGTTATATAATTGTTAACTTCTTTTGAAAGTGTGTTTAATGAATTTGATATTTTTCATGATGGGATTTATTTTATGAGCACATGACAAACTTTATTACAAAATAATCTGCAGACACTGTCCGAAATCTGCGACGTACAACGCAGCGTCGCGGTGATTCTGCCACTGGGCATTAAAATTTTTGTTAATGTGTTGGGGGAGGGGGGTTACTCACGGAAACCAAAACTGTGCGCCATGTGCGTATGGCTCTAAGATGAAAGGGTTTCAAATTCCTAGGATATTGCATAATTCTGCTGAAAGCTATTCAGCATCCGAGTGATGTACCGGCGTTTTGCCGTGCTTTGAAGTCAAACTTCAGCATTGGGAGGAATGCCTGAAAGTTGTATTCTTTTCTTTCTCGTACCTTCCAATCATCTTTCATCATAATGGAAATCATCCAAGAATTTCTTCTGATCCAAATTTCATGAGAAAAAAAGAACATTAGTTCTCTGTGAAGGAAGCCATTTTATTTTCGCGTTCTTTTTAGCATTCTTTTCTTTAGTTATTTTGATTTAATTTTTGTTAGTTTTTATTCCTTAACGTTTGTCTATCAACAGGATGGCGACTATCATTTCCGATAGTCCGAAATTGCGGGACATTGATAAAAATGAAAAGAACAAATTCCAGCCTGACTGGCTAGAAAAAAAATTAATTTAAAACTTGGTGTGTATCTTTTGGAGAAAGTATAATAAAGGTTGATGTCAGTGGAAAAGTGTTGTGCATTCTTTGTAATGACTTTATCAGATATGTCATATTTCTGCGAATTTCAGCATCAGATTTTACCATTCTTGGGATCAATGTGAGTCTGCATTGAAATTTTTGTTAAAGTGTTGGGGTGAGCACGCAAGAGACGCGAGTAACATGCAAACAAAAAGTGAGCGCCATATGCACATTCAACATAATCTCAGATTTGATAGATAAAAGATCAGGAAGAATGCATATTGTAACATATTCTTCAATTCACAATGTTAAATACTAAATGATGAGCGACGAGCAGTCTGCTGTTGAGTAATTTCGAACATTTAGAATTGATTATTTTAGAAATTTAGATTTTGCATGATGCTATTGATAGTAACATTTGCAAAAATTTAAGGTCATCAAACAAATGCTACGAGGTGGAACTTCATAGTAAGAAAATAACATTGGAGAAAAAAATATAGAAAAAGCTCCCATCAAAGAAATACAGCAATAATAATAATAAAAAAAAATGAAAATGGAGGAAAGTAGCAGACTGAAGCATAAAAAAAAGCTTGAACTGTTTGCTCAAAAAATAAAAAAAAGGGATTAAAAATAATGTATAAATAAAAAAAAATTTTTATGGTTGTATTTTTTAGCAAGATATTTTTTACCATAGATTTTATTTAAATAAAAAACTTTCTGTGCAATTCATTTTTAATCCATTAATTTTCTCTTATAATAATTCTACAATATTTTTAATATCTCAAGCACTTTTTGCATACAATTATTTATTTTTTTGTTCAGTTAATCACTTATTTTAATTTTTGGTGTTTATGTTTGGCACAATAAGTTATTTAAGAAGTTCAGTTTTTTTTTGTTCCAAGACTGTGTCATGTCTGATAATATTGTACAAAAAAAGAATGCCTGTAATGTCATGGTCGAAAATATTCAGCTTCAGGACTGGAAGGTCATGAACCGGAAAGCCATTTCCACCGAACATCTCTAATACGTGTATATGCTTGGTATTGATTAAATCTGTCAGGTTGAAATGCCCTCTAGCTGGTATATGTAGGTAGTTTAGAGAGGGGTACTAGCTCAAGTGTAATCCTTGTCATTTGACCATAGTTCAAGATTATGAGGTCCACCCAAAATAGTCCTCATGTAGCTTTAAAATCAGAACATTAATCTAAACAAAACATTCATTAATAATTATTTTTGAAATTGAGAAGCTAATTATCTTAAATTTCCTCCCATATCTAATGTGTAAATTTTTCTTAAACTGATTGCTTGCTGAAAGCTTGCTTTTTTCTATTCAAATATTGGATTTCATTCTAAAACTACTATAAGTCTTCAAGTTAAAATTAGTTTGTTATGTGAAGATTAATCAAAACAGAGTAAGAACAGGAGAGACTGTTTATGAAGTTAGTTGCAGATAATAAATTTGAAAATCCTTTGTTTTCTTTTTTGTATAGAAATTACAAAAATTTTATCAGTGTCTTTTGGTTTCAAATTTGATGGACTCATTTGCACAAAATGTTAAAAACTTTTAAAATATGTCTTTTTTCTATGTGTAAATATCTCCTTTTTTCTACAGTTTTGTAAAAAAATTGAATAATGAAGCATTTGAATAGCAACACTTATAAATTTTAACAGTAATCGAGGCAGATGGCCATTTCATAAACCTATCCAAAGTTTCATCATATTTATATGAGAAGTTTTGAAGTTACATTAAATTTTCTATTTTCACTGTAAAATGATACACTTAAGGGGGTGTCATATAATTCGAAAACTTTTTCATTATTAAATATAATTATTACGCCACTTTATCTTATGAAATTTAAATCTATAAATATTTAACTATATATATATATATAATTTAAAATTTTATAAATTAAAGTGGTGTAATATTACATGATTTATTTTTTTAAGCATTAAGTTCTACAGATTGTAAAATATATATAATTACTTTGAAAATAACATTTAAAGTGTGAAATAATTTAAAATGCTACTACTGGCATTTAAATGTAAGCAGAGATATTCTCTATCTAAATATGGAGACTTTCCCTTTTCTATTTAGAATGCAAAATGTCGAATATGTTACGATATATCATGGCGTATTAACCAAAATTTATTTCTTTTGGTATTTGTTCATGATAAATTTATTTATGACATCAAAATTGGGTGTTGCTATTGAAAATTTTGAAGTTAGTACAATTTTAAATATTTAGATGATCCCTTATGAAATATTTAACCATAGAATCTTTTAGTATATGTTATTTCCTGAAGATTGGTACCTTTTTTTTCAATGCCCAATGATCGATCGCAGAATAATGCTGGGTGGATCCTATTTTTTTTTCTGCGACTGTACATGATGATTTTGCTTATTAGGAAAAAATTTTAAAAATAAAACTCATTAATTTGCTTGTAGCAAATAATGGAATCATGCCGTAATGAATATATCATACTAAACTAATGCTTCAAAGCATTAGTAAATAGATTGTTTTAAAATGATAGCATATGTTGTCTGGATAGAAAACTCAAGAGCATTGAAATTAATAATAATTAAGGTTGTCTATATATAATTTTTAAATATATAATGATCCAGATAAGCTAATCACCCTAAGTACTTGATGTGAATTTTATTTTTTTAAACAAATTTGACTTAAACTTTTACTCAGTGCAGAATGGAGCTATGCATTTTTTCTCTGATCTAGTGATTACATTTGTGATTATATTTGATTTATAATGCATACATTTATTTCATTTAATTATCCACAAACTATTATATTTTTTATTTTCAACTTAAGTGAATTGCTTATCATTCTTTTAAAACATGAATCATTGTCTTTGAATAAGAAAGAAATTTACTATTTATTTGTTTTTCATATAGTGGCGTGCTATCTTACTTGACTATGTGTGGCGTTATAAGAGTACAAAAGAGAGAATTATTCATAGTTTTGATGTCAAAAAGCATATGGAGGTAATACCTTTTATTTTCTTGTACCTGAATTACAGAATAAAATTTTTAAGAAAGTTTATTTTAATTTACACTAGCCACTCTTGCCGCCCTCCGGTCGTGTTTGCGGCCAGCATCCACTTTGCTCAGCACTGTCCCTGCCATCTCATTGCTTCGAGGCTCTCAGCCACCACTTTTTTTCAGTTTTAAATACTGCATGAAGATCAGTGGAACAGACCATAAAACCATAGTAGATTTCATATTCTTTTTAGACAGCAGATTCCTTTAAAATTGTAAAATCTTTCAATAAACCTCATCTAGTTGTAATGTTTTGTACAACTTTCTCATGAATTTCGGCATGAAAGTCTTCAGATCCATAAATACCGAATGATATCGCCATAAAAAACAGTTTCCATCACCTACAATAGGTATTTTACAATATTTTTGACATGCCATTGTGACGGAACTGTTGGGATCTAATATATTTAAAAAAAATATGGTAAAACCTTCAGACAGTTCGCCAGCCCCAACCACTCGATTATTTTTATTTTATATGAAAGCTTAAGACGTCTAGATATTTTATCAAGAGTTGCCTACCCCACACCACTCCATTTTCGAACAAAATCGAAAAAACACTTCTCCTCTGTACATAGTCTATGAGTAAACCATGTATAAATCCCCCATCCACAACCACCAGACCGATTTCAACAATTTTTATTTCAAATGAAAGATTATGACGTTTAGATATGTCATCAAGGGTCACCTGCCCCACACCACACTCCATTTTCGAACGAAATAAAAAAAAACACTTCTCCACTGTACATTGTCTATGGGGAAAAACCTTGTAGAAATCCCCCAGCCCAACCACCTAACCGATTTCGACAATTTTTATCTTATATGGAAGCTTAAAATGTCTAGGTTTGCAATGAAGGGTCGCCTGCCTCCCATCCACCCCCTATTTTCTAACGAAATCGGAAAAACGTATAGAGAATGTTTGGTGGAGAAATTTTTTTTCGATTTCGTTCAAAAATTGGGATGGTGGAGAGCAGGGAACCCTGCATTGCAAATCTAGACGCCATAAGGTTTCATATAAAATAAAAATTGTCGAAATCGGTCAGGTGGTTGGGGCTGGGGAATTTCTACAAGGTTTTTCTCCATAGACAATGTACAGTGGGAATGTGTTTTTTCGATTTTGTTTGAAATTGGGTGGTGGTGTGGGGCAGGCAACCCTCGATGATGTATCTAGATGTTGTGAGCTTTCTTGTGAAAAAAAACTTGTCGAAATCGGTCAAGTGTTGAGGCTGGCAGACTCGGCGAAGGTTTTTTACATTATTTTAATTACATAGATGAAACATAAAATGAAAAATATAATTTAGTTGGATGTACAGTATGGAAAACACATTTTTTATTGCTATTATTTTTTCAAATGATTTTATTTCCTAATTTATTTTCTAATAATTTTGACAAAATTTCCTTATTTTGTTTTACATTTTCTGTGACTGTTAGGATAATTATTATCTGATCCTTTTAGCATTTATTTTACATGTTGTAAATTATCTCATTAGAAGCCCTAGTAGAAAGGTTTTAAGACCGATAAAATTATCTAATGTAGATAAATAAAATTAAATCATGTCTATTATCTTCTTTATTTCTTTTGCTCTAAAAAAAAATGTATTGGAGGTCTAGTGGATAACATTTATAACTCTGAATGGTAAACTGATAAGTTTTGCAAACTGTTTTTTAAAAAGAAATTTGCAGGAGAGGGGGAAAAAAAAATAAATGATTTATTTGCCCTTTTTTTTTTTAACAGGCATTGTTTACCCATCGCTAATGTAAGCAGCAGGTTTTTGATATCATTTCTAGTATATCCATATCTTTTGGTATATCATGCTAACTAAGCAATAATTTGGGTTTTATTGTGACTGAAGTTTTAGCTATCCTTAATAAAAAAATTGCAGGCAGATATTGAGTGACAGTTTTTTTGCACAGGTGGTAGAGGTGCTCGCCTTGGGAATCTAGGGGGCCTCAAAACCTATTCGACGTACATCGTAGTTCCAAGCCAATGCCAAATTTGTGACATCGGATAGGGGGAGGGGGCCTCAAAGCAATTTTACGCCTGTGGCTCATAGAATTAACAAAATCCACCACTGGGCAGTTATTGTTAGTTCTATTTCCCCTTTAGTATTAATTTGAACAGCAAAAATAGACAGGAAATTTCCAATTACTTTATGTTCATAAACTATTTCCAGGAAATTATTCATTTTATTTGCAGTCTCCTTTTAATTGGACGATTTTGAGCCTGAGTAGTAAGTGGATGCTTAGAAAAATTCAGAATGTGTTTCATTTTTTCATGTTCTAGCCGACTACTGAATGATCATACTATGTTGTGTGTTAGTCAGACTAATGATGTGTAAGCTCTAACTCGTAGATCCCATTCCAAAAACTTGATTCTGAAGTACTAAAGAGAAAGAAAGAAAGAAAGAAAGAAAGAAAAAAAAAAAAAAAAAAAAGACCATTACTTTTAAAAATACTACTACCTCAGTTTCAAAAGTATTATTTGGAGCATGTTTGAAGCTCAAATAAAATTCTTGCTAAGAAATCACAGATTAATTGTACCTCTTATACTTTAACTAAATGAATTTGGTTAGATGATAAATCTATAGAGATCTTATTTGTTTAGGGTTATAGGATGTAAATTTATAACTGTATATGTATAATAGCTATTATATCTGAATAACAAGGTTTTTACATTTTCAAATATATTTTTTACTTATTCAATATTCACTATTAATTAATGAATGATTAATTTCTTGAAATGAATGCTATTAATTTTCTCTTTATATTGTTATTACACTGATGAATCATTATTACAGCAGGTTTACATAGCATAGCGATGCAAGATGATTGATAATACAATTTAATGATATGATGTTATATGAAACTCATATCATTGACTCAACTATGAAATAAATTTAGATAAAATTCAGTGTAGCGTTGAATTGGTTGCTTAATAAAAGTTTAATTAATAAATAATTTATTAGTTTAGGATGTTAAGAAGTTTAATTACCAAATAATTTCATAATATTTTATAACCTACATGGTTATAGATTTAGTTTTTCAAAGAAATGTTCATAAGTTTTGTTTTCTTCAGACTTATTTTGTTTCTGATATTAAAATGTTAATGCACAAGTTATATTTAGGGAAAGGGGTAAAAAAAAAAGCATTTACTGAGAAATTTTAGTTTTCATTGTATATTCTAATTATGTTAGGGAAAAAAGGAGAGAGGTGGAGATTCCTAATTTTTTTTCAATTGAAGTGAGATCAAAATGTATTTTTAAGTATGTAATTAATACAATAGAACCCCTGGAATCCGAAATTCCAGATAATCCAAACATTTTTTTCCCTGAAAAATGACGGAAAAATAATTACGAATCAGAAACAAAGCTAGTGTTTATTCCTAGCTTAAAAGAAGTATTCGAATTGGTCTTTAAGAATGACTACAGCACCTTAATTAGTAGGAAAAACTCGGATATCTTTTTACCCTCAACTTATTTGCCACTGTACCATGCGAATCGCTGAATGCTCTTCCTGTACGCCTTCACAGAGCACCCAGAGTCTATACTCTACTGCATTTGGTATATCAAGAGTATTTTACCGAATTTCCCGGATAATCTGAATTCCCAGGAATCCGAATTAGTTCGGAATCTCGGGGTTATGTTGTATAAGGTATTTACCTGTTATGTATGATTAAAAATAATGAAATATTCATCAGCAGTTGTCTTTGTCAGCTAGATATTTCATAACTACTTACTTATTATTTCACTATTATTTACTTATTATTCGTAATTACTTACTTAAATTACTAGATTTCTAAAAGTGTGCGACTTATTTATGTAATGATACTTACATTTTTTTATAACCTCTTAACTTTTTTTCTTTTAGCGTGCTGTTGAATTGAATCCTCAAGATAGTACTTCTTACTATTTAATTGGAGAATGGTAAGTTCATGGTAATAATATATAAGATTAATGAGAGTACTAAAATTAGCACAAATTTCAGTTTTGCATTCAATAATATAGTCAAACAGCACTCAGAGATAGAAGTCTTGCCAATTCAACTTTTGATAATCATGGTGATAAGCAATTGCAGCTTTTCTATATTGATGATGCATTGCAAAATTATAATTAGTAGATCCTGTCATTAAAATGAAACATAGCATAGGACATTTTTATAGCAGAAATCTGTTGATTTAACTTTGGCTGTCATAACCAGTTTTCAGTGAGCTGTATCGATAATAATTTGGAACTTCCAATTGTTCTGAAGACGTCCACTGGGAATGATACAAATTTTGGAATTGTGCCTTTTACAAACAAGTAAAAGAAAAGTATGCATGGATTGCACTAATAAGACTAATTTCAGTTTTTAATTAAATTTTTGTTATAAAAAGTTTAAAAAAAACTGAATTTACAAAATGACAAGTTTTATAAAGACACTAATTGCACTCGATTATTCTGCCAAACATACTTATCAGTGAAGTGCCATCATCGCTAGTAATTAAAAGATAAAAAGCAATAAAAATACATTATAAATAAAAGATTCTTTTTTACTACGTCCACCTGAAAAATTATTTCAATTATTGTAGGTGCTATGCATTTGCTGATATGCCTTGGTATCAAAGAAAAGTTGCAGCTGCAATATTTGCATCACCACCTACATCTACATATGACGAGGTAAGATGCACTATAGTTTTGAATTACTGCTTTTAAAAAGATAAAAATGCATAATTTGTTACTTTTCCATATTTTGGCATGCAATATAAATAGTAGCATACTTAGCATTTTTTATTATCCATGAAATATATACATGAAAAATTATCAGCCACAGAGTAGTATTTTTGATAGGTTTTATCTTTTTATTAATATGCAGAAATCTAGTTAATATTACTAACATTACATTTTTTGTTATCTTTGATAATGAATATTTTAAAGATTTACAAGATCTCAATAAAGACACGAATCTTTGGCAATAAATGGAATTTAGCAATTGTAATGTTTTAATGTATTTCTTTATAACATTTTAATCAGGTGCATTTAAAGTTTTGTTATGATGCAAATATTAATTTCTTCATTTAATGAAATATATCTTAACAAATTTAATTATTTGTTATTTTTCTAAACATGGTTTCAAGTGATAATCTAGTAAAAAAGTATTTTTTAAAATGTTTCCTCATAATTTAGATTATCAAATTATAAAATTTCATAGCATAAAAAGTATCTTTAATAAATCAAACAAATAAATATAAATCAAAAACATTATAGTTTACAGAAACATGGATGTGAAAAATAAATTTAAAAAAAACTTATATCTTCAAAACTATTATACTTATGTGTTCTTATCTGCATTCTCCCTTTTGCCAATGAATTATGAACAAATGTAATTTCGTAAAAATGAATTACAATTACCACTTAAATAGTCTTTGTTTTATAGTAGGTAAACTGAAACTTTTATATGCTGAGAAGTCAAAATATATTTTACTAATTAAAAATAAAGTGATAAAATATTTTTCATTGTTGCTGAAAATTTTAAAGGATTATCTAATATTAATACTTTTTTATTAGGCTTTGAAATACTTTGAAAAAGCTGAAGAAAGTAAGTATATATTTTGACATCATGAATATTGCAAGATCTGTAATTATCTTTGTATTAAAATTTAATCAAATCAGCTAGATCAAATTGCTCTAGCTTTCGTTTGTTTAAATTTCAATTATGCCTTCTCTTTTAGCTAATCCACTATTCTACAGCATGAATCTGCTGATGATGGGAAAATGCTATCTAAAAATTAATGATAAAGAAAAAGCTGTCAAGTATTTAAAACAAGCTAGAGATTATCTAGTTAAAACTCCTGATGATCAAAAGGTATTTTTAGTGTATTTTCTTAATGTTTTTATTTATTGGTGTTGTATGAAGATCATTCTATGAAAACAGTAAACTTTTTCGGATGCAGGGCTGTCATTAATTGGTCACAGTGCCTAATTGGTAAATGTTATGTTAATATCAGATTTCATTTAAATAATGCTCTTTACCAGAATGAAATTATTTTAAACAAAGTTTGATCGTGAAGTTTGAATATCGTCATGACTGAAGTTTATTCAAATTCATAAACCTCCAAAGTTGCAATAATTCTGAAAAAGTCATAACTTCATAATAAGAAATATATATATATATTGGAGAGTTAATAAAATATCTGAAGAGATTCCAATTTCTCTAAAATCATATTTGGAATAAATTTTTTCTTGAGGGGGATTCAGAATCGGGGATTTTATGTAAAATGGTTGATAAACTTTTAATTTATCATCATATTTTGTGAAGAAATTAGTTCTTTTAAAACTATTTCATTAATAAATTACTTATGAAAGAGTGAAAAGTAATGCATATAATTTCAATGGACAGAATTTTTTTTTATTGTATTAGTCAAGGAATAGTTTTATAAAAGAAGTTCATTCTGAGATATAAATATAAACCTAAAGAATTCTAGTAATCTTAAAATACTTAAATATTAAAGTAAGACTTAAAGAACACTTTGAAAAAATAACGATAAATAAACTGTAATATATTTGTATTTTGTTCCAACATTCCTGCTGTACAGATACACATGTAAGGTTAATGGTGTACATTATTTAGGAAGTTTCATATTTTTAAAAAATCATTCATAATCTACTAATAATAAATCTTGCTAACTTGTGAAAAAATAGAGCATTCAGAGTGATTCTCAAATCGATACTTTCTCCCTAGGCACATGAAGAAGCCGAGAAGCTTTTAAAGGATTTGATCAGTTAATATATTTTTGCTGTAACAATTTGATTTTGAAAGTATTTTTTATATGAATTTGAAATTTATTTTTATATGATTAAAGAGTATTTTATTTAAGTTTTGATGTACTTGTTAAATACAGAAAGCAAACACAAATGCAACTGTAAATTAAAGGATTTTTATTAGTCATAAAATTAATAGCCAAAATAATTGACAATTACATTTCCATAATACAATTCACAAAAAAAGGCAAACATTTTGCTCTATAATATTGTAGAAAAACTGATAAGGCAACCTAATAGTCTAAAATAACAAAATAGTTTATAGATATTTCAAAACACTGTTAATTTTTTTCTTTTTTTGTGTTACATTCCTGTAGAAACATAACACTAATGGGAAAAGTTTGCAAAAAAAAATCATTTTATAAGCTCTAGTCGTTCAGCACGATAGAAAGAATATAAAATTCCCAATAAGTAAAAAACAGTAAGTTTTTTCTTTAATTTCAAATGATGAAGTTATATAATACACGATGCAGTATAAAAAATGAGTTATTGCAATTAAAGATGAGTCTAGAAAAGTGAAGGTGTTTAATGACAATAAAAATCATCGATTAATGAGTGATAATAAATTAATGAATCATGTAGCAGAGTTTATTTATTTTGAACTTAAAAATGACTACTGTGGCAAAAACACCACTAATTTTTGAAATAATGTGCCAGCTGCTATAGTTCCATGCATTTTCTAAACTTAATAAAAGAGTACATTAGTAACAACTTTATCTTTTGATTATTATCTTAATATAACTGAATTATCACTTGTTTTAAATTTTAATTTTAAAAAAAAGCTTTATTCTGCCAATTGCCTCAAATATAAAATTTTAAGTACATATTGATATATTTAGATTTCTTGCTATTTTTTTTTACAATCTTTATTTGAAAAATACTAAGATAGCATTTATAACCATTTTGCTTCATAATTGAGTAATATATGTATGGATATATACTAACAAATTAAAAATATTTCATAAAAAGGAATTCATATTTATACATTGAGTTAAATGTTCTTTATGGTCCTTTTGGATTACTTCATGACCTGCTATCATACAAGAATATCTAAAAAGTTTGAATTCATTTATATTTCATCATTGAATAATTCTCTTAAAAGTGAAAAATCTACAAAAATTAAGAACATATTAGAGAAATGAAATATGCTATTATTTCATTTGAAGCTATGTTATGCAAAATGACTCTCTGAGAAACTAAGCATTCATATAAAAAAAAATCATAATTTGACACAAATATAATTAAAAGATGTTTTCAAGTTATAATATTATATTCTTTCATTAAGCAATACCAGCCAGTAAAGATGAGTGTAATGGATAGATACGAAAATAATCACCGGAAGTGAAGAGAAGCTGAAAACTTTGAATATATTTTATAATAAATATGTATAAATAAAATTTCTAAAGTAGTGACTCTCAACCTCTGGTACACATCACTAAGGTTTAATATTTGTTATTGAATATATATATAAAATTTAAAACATTCTTATGCTTGTCAAATTATACAGATTGAAAACATATTTTTAAACATGTAGTCTTCATTTTAATTGCTTTCTTAGCTGTTTATTTATTTGTACTTTCACAGGTTTTCAGTCAGCACAAAACATATGGTACTAGTGAATTATGCTGTTTGGGTAGGTAGAGGGAGGGATTAAGAGCCAGTACCTTAGAAGATAATCAACAATGGAATGTTTGGACACAAAAACATGAATAACGTTTTTCATTAACCCACAATACATCACATTCAAAATATCACAGTTAAACTGACAGTGTGTACTTTCAGTATTAATCGTTAAAATTTCTTCATAATCAACATATTAGACTTTTATTTACTTTGAATTTTTAAAAAAAGAAATGAAATTTCTAACTAATAGCATGTAAACTGAAATACTAATCTACAATATATGGTATAAATGTAAAATATATACACATAAAATATTTAAGTAAAAACTAAAAGTCGTGGAACACTGGTTAAGCCTTTAGATGGTTTCTCCCAAACTGCTACGGTGCCATTTTCATTTGAGGCAAATAAGTGTTGATTATCAGCAGAAAATACAATGCTGGAAAAAATCAATAAGCATTCTGGAGTTTGTAATTAATTAATACATTTCAGTGTGCATAAAAACAATTTGAAAACTAAAAAGTACTGAACATGAATGCACCTTGCTTGCTGGCATCTCTAAATACTATCTGCAAACAAATCGAATTATCTATGAATTTACTTTCTGTGTGTATTTATTGCTCTAGATCAGTGGTTCCCAATCTTTTTGGTTGTACGGAACACCTCTAGTATAAAAAAATATTTTCTGGCCCATCAACTAAATAGCAAGTAAAAAGATACTAACACATATAATACATTTATACAGGGTGCCCACTAAAGTCTCTTACCACCCGTTTAACTACCGAATGGCTGCAGCTATCTTCCTAAAAGTGGTGTCTAGGTATGATACAGTGACTATGCACTACTGGATGAAACCACTTACAGTGCCACTTGGTGGAAAACGGTGAAGTTAGCGTTATTATCTCTAAAACGGTACGAGATAGAGGAAAAAAGTGAATTACAAAATTGTGGAGCATCATTGATTATTTTTACCTAATATTTTTATATTTTTTTTAAAATCATTTTTTAAACATGAATACTCCATGGACTACAGAGAAAGGCACTAATGATCAATATACATGGTCATATCCAAACATACTTCACAGCATGGAGTGAATAGTTTTATAAAGAAGAAGCAAGCATACCATTTTATTGGAAGAAGAAATCGATCACAGGCAATTTCTCTCACCGGTTTTAAATCCCATGAACTCCACAACCTAAATGAGGAGATAATAAAAGACACCAAATTTCGGTTAATATTTCAATTCCATTGAATGATGATCATTAGTTAAAATATTTTTTTTCTAATAATTAAGATTTCCTCAATTTACTTTGTATTTCTTCAGTCTCAGACTGAAATTCTGCATTTCACAGTCAGTAATTAAATTCCAAAACTGTGTTCTTTCATTATATAGTTTTGATGGTACTAAATAACTTACATTTTAAATACCATTTTTATTTCTGGTTATAATAAAAATGGACCGATGAACTCAAATTATTATAGTAAAATTTTATTGATTTCGTTATTTAGTATTAAAATTGTGTTACGGTTTAATTACAGTAATTAAATAAATATATATAAAGCTATATAGATTAATCCTCTGTTTACTGTTACTTGCATCTCACAATCCACTGTCTTATTAACAGTTTTACTTTGCTTCATGAGTTGTATTTGTAAAATAGGTCTGGAATATGATACAAAGAAGTACAGAGATTTACGAACAATAAATCTACAAAGCGCAAAAATCATAAAATAAAGATCTTCTCAACTTTTTAATTTTTTTAACAGTTATTGATTATTAAAAAAATATTTCAAATTCTAGCTATTTACTTTTTAAACAGGAATATGTCACAATATTTTTTTTCAAGCAGTACAAAATACTCATTGCAATTTGTGTAATAGAAATATGACATTTGGAATCTAAGAATTAGGATAAGGCAAATTGGAAGTAGTAATTAACGTTAACAGAATATCTTCTTGTCACAATCTCCACTTATTATGAATTATAAACTTTTCATAAAAATGGCTGTTGATACCTAGAGTAAAACCTCTTTGAATTCATGGTAAGAATCTAATTATTTGTTTACATGTTAAATAAAAAAATATGCTCATCTAGTAATTCCAGAAATACAGTTACAAATATGAATATGTTGAGGAATGAAAATGATAACATAGATCACTATCTGAATTTGAGATGAACTGATATAAAATTCAGTATTACAGAAGAAAGATTTTTCAAGTTGATCAATAAAAATATTAAATTTATGTAGGAAGTAACTTTTGTAATAAAATCTCTGACAAAATGTTTTACTCATATATATAAAGAGATATTTACAAACATGAAAATTAAAAGCAGAATTTCAATAAAAATAATAATGATGAGTATGTTTACCGTATTATTCCTGAACGAAGACCAGTAGCAATAAGATTTACTGATATACCTTCTGGTGCAGTAGAATAACATAATGCAGTAATAATATCAGGCACTTTTACACATCCAACAGCTTCCCCATTTATAGTGTGTACTCTCAAGAAGCTCTCATCACCTAAAATATATAATAATAATTATTAATAATAGTGATAATTATTATATAGCAAACTTGAAGTGATAAAACATTCCCAACTTAATACTTTAAATATTTCAAACAATGGATTTCTTCATAAATCTTTTCATTAGTATGCAAAGAGACACTTTCATGTTAACAAGCACTGTTGATCATGCAGTTTTTAAACTATAAATAAAATTTGATTTATACATTCATGAAGAATTTTTGCACTTTTTAAGTGACAGTAATGACTAATATTATATTTGATTTAACTACCTAATTCTTTTCTCTGTGTATCATATATGCATTAAATTATAATATTTTTAAACCAATAAACTGAAATTTATTCACTCATAGACATTATAATAAAATTACAAAATTATGCATTCAAAACAAAATGGTGCACCCCAGAATTAATCAGTTTTCTCAATGTACACATTCTTGTTGAAATTATGTGGCATTTTGCACATTCTATGCACATATTTCTATTTCATAACTGATAAATTTCTTTTAAAACTAAGACGAATAGCAAAACAGTATAATGAATGAAATGAAAAATGTCCTCTATTGGTGACATAATGGATGAATCATTCCCTTTCATGTTTTACACTTAATGTTTTGTGACCACTATACAAATATGGAAATAAGAAACTCAAGCCCTTTTTTATAATAACAGTAAAAGTGTGATTAAAACTTTAACTTGAATTGAAGTTCAAACACAGAAAAAGGGAGCTTCATAAAATGGCAGAGGACCATTTTAAAATAGATGATATATAAACTGTTATATAAAATTAAAGGTCAGGATAAAAGAAGGAAGAGTTTTTTCCTAATGAAGCAGGTTAGAGAAAATTGGCTTTGATGGATATGGTTGTTCATCTGAATTAAAATAAGAATATATAAAATTTTCTATATAAAAAAATATTTATCAGATAAATTCTTAATCAATTCCATTCAAGCTTTAAATATAATATATCAGGAATTTTTCAGTTTCGTTTCAAAGAAATTTATGATTCCTTGAGATTTATGTTTATTATTTTTTAATACAAATTTACACTCAAAATAAACTGAGCTTAAATTTATACAAAGCTGACTAAAAGATCAAAAATACACTTAGTATTTTTCATTTATTTCTGTGGTTTTCTCATTACAGGTCTTTTAAATCTCTTTGTACTGTTGTATAGGGTAATAATGGATGCTCTAATCCAGCGGTTCCCAACCTTTTTGGTTGTGCGAACCACCTGTTGTGTAAAAAAAATATTTTGAGGCCCACTAACTAAATATACAAGTCAAACAATTGATGAAAGTTACAAACCATTATAAGCTTTCTGTGAAGTGGGACGAGCCAAAATCCCTTTTCGACTTCATCAATTTCTCTTCGGTCCCCTAAATACCCTCGTGAATCATCAATGTAAATTGTGAGTTAAGACCTATTCTTTTTATATGGCCAAAACTCGAGGAGATATTCGAAAAAAATGTGCAAATTTCAGAAAATGTCCAAATTTTTGACCAGCACTGCATTATTTTAAATGTCTGCAGATGGCATTTGTGCACCCTGTTCCATTGTGATTTTGGATGCTTATCATTTGCCTGACATACCATTAATGTTTGGCAAAGTTTTTTTAATCACCCTGTATATATTATATGCACGTATATATCAGTAATTAGTAAAGTTGACTGTAAAAGGATTAAAAATATATTGATTATAAAGCTAAAAACTTACTTATTCTTAGTATTACTTAGCTGTCACAATGTAAGCAAACTCAAAAACAAGCGCATGACTCTTGACTAGTGTTCTGTGGCCCACTAATACGCTATCTGCAGCCCACAGGTTGGGAACAGCTGCTCTAATCGATATACTGAAGCATTCTAATTTCTACATTATTTTTGTATACAACACTACATAAGAACATGTAGCCTTAAATATTATTAATAAGATTATCAATTCCTATTGAATAATATCCTAAACTACTTAAATGATTTGCTTGTGCATGATACGTGCATTGAATTATATTTTTAGGCTTATAAACAAAATTAAGTTAATCATAGATATTATAATCCAGCGCAAAATTTATGTGTTATCCATAAACATCTCGCTAGAACCTGTAATTTACATATGATCAGAGTCGTTTCTAGTTTTGGTTTTACACATGCTTAGATGTTAACACAACAATGCTTTTTTTGAGGAAAATTACTTTAGAAAGCCACAACCTATCATTCACACATTGAAAACAAAAAATTCTGACTTTATGATTAGAATCTGAACTTTTTGATGCAATTTTAAGCTGTGGTCAGATAATGATGCTATTCTTCAGATTACATTTTTTCTCTCATTCAAGTCACTACAGATTTACTTAAAAAATGCGCACATAATGGATATTTGACAGAACTGAGACTGGATTAAAGATGGATTCTGTCAATTACTACAGTCTTTTCTTGGGACTTTAGTAATAATCCAATGGCTACTGAACCTTTTGGATAATATAAGTTCACTTTCATTTTAAGGCACTTTTAATTTAAACTAAGAATAACACTTCTTTTTCACTTATCAGAAGCAATCTACAGTCATGAAAAATGCACATGTATGATCTTCATTTCCAGATTGTTATATTGAAAGTGACTGCAATTGCAATATTTATATGTAATAACCTCACTTAATTTTACTTTAAATTCTAATATTATATATTTTAAAATCTTAATGCATTTCCAAATCACTTTTCTTAAACTCCAATTTCATTTTATTTCCCACTCTGGATGTTTATTAAATCTCATGTTTTGGCATATTTATTACTAAAAGAATATTTTAATCGCTTCCAAGCGTCCACATAAATCACGAAATCAGCGACTTGTTGGTGCCATACTTTTCCCTAAAACACTTACATAATTTACTAAAAATAGCTAATATTCCCTTCAATTTGATCACGTGTCTATACGTTAATCCCTTATCTGAGAGAATGCAGGGATTTTCCGTTCTCTTTTGACTTGAAACTTTCATGCGAAATGTAAGTATGCCCGCCACTCTCCTAAAATTGACTTAAATATTTTGTTAATAAATTAAAAATAGTAAATAACTCAGCCTGTTGCTTATTTGACAACTACAACAATGAAATCATTTTTTATATACATATATTGTACTTATACTTCCAGTCATCAACTTACAGATATTGCTGGAGGAAGCAATGTCACCTAGTGTATCACTGACTGTAACAAGCTCAACAGAACCTTCATGTCCTGTTAAAGATCGCACATAACACAACCTAAAAGAATTTCTGATTTAGTACATTTAAATTTCAGAAATAATTTGCTTAGTAGAAATAATATAAAAACAAAATGTATACATTTTTAAAAATTTAATTTTTCTGTAAATCTGTTTTTATTCCATAGTTTTTATGAAATAAAAACATAACTTTAATTACTCACTTATGTTTTTCAATAGAATCTGTAATATAGGCTTAAGTTTTGGTTTTAAGAGCCTTTAATTTTTTTTCCAATTTTCTAACATATATATCAACTTTGATTGATGAAAATTATGCCTTTTTACCCTTTTGAAGCAATGATGCTCAGAAATTTTGCATATGCCCATCTTGTTCAGTTATACTTTTAAATACTAAAAGCTGTAATATTATACATATGTGTAACAAATAAATAACACAAAAGAAAAAAAAATTGAAAAAATATAATGTGATCACATATCAATGTTTTTTTTTTTTTTACATTTTGTGAATTATGAATGTTTATGTTGATTTTACACTTCTGTTATGATTGTTTCTTATTTGTAATATCACTTATTTACAGAAATAAAAAAAATGGAAAAACTTATTTATGATTTGCATGTAAGCTGCATTGATAAGAAAAAGCAAAATAACAAAAACACACAAGAAACACAAATAGAAGAATGCAAAAGAAAGAATATCCTAGAATACTGCTCATCATTAGGACATCCCACTTAGGACCTAATGATAATCAAAATGCAGTGTTTTTTCTGCATAATAGACAATAAATTAACATTAAATAAATCCCATTATCACCTCCCCCAAATAGCTATCAATATATAACTTCCACTAATAGAAACACTAATTAGATATAGAATATATACCATTTTCTCTAACAAAAACACTCAAATCCGACCGATAAAAATTTTAAAACATCAATTTATAAAAAAATGGCATTTCTTTACACTTTATTCAGCATTATCTCAGCCCATGTTTTTAGCCATCTTTCAGATGCAATATTGGTAGTTACGAGTAGAAAATAGACAGTGAAGCTGGTCTACTGGGTTACTAGGTATATAGTATACCTAGTACTCTACTACTGGTATACTAAGCTATGTTAAATTATTTTTTGTAACAGATTCTCCTTTCCCACAGTTAATGTGTGAACAGCCATGGAGGTAGTTGCCATTTCTTCTTCTCTGCTGGTTTCCGAGTTATGTTAATTTTTGAATTTTTAATTTGCATAAATTTCTGTACATATTTCCTTGTTTTAATCTAGGATTGTTCTATTATTAGCTGTTTCTTTGGGGGATAATAATTCCTATTTAATGTTAGTTAATTGATTATTATGCAGAAAAAACACTGTATTTTGAATGTCATTTGGAAATTTCTCCTTCTGACAAGCAGTAATCTATGATATTCCTTCCATGTTTTCATCCCTTTTTGTTAATACATGTTTTTTGAGTGCTTTTGTTTTATATACACCCTTCACTGAACTGGGTTATTTATAGTAAACCTAACTGAAAAATATCACCAAAATTATTCTATATAAAATTTTCAGAAGAGACTATTGATTTTAATATTTCCCACAGAAATATACATTTTTGATGTCTTATATCCAAATTATAAGTTTCCAAGATTTTTCTCATTAAGAGAGCATCTGCTCTATGAACTCATCCTACATCATCTTAAACATTACACATGTTACAATTAACATTTTTTTTTTTTTTGATATATGACAAAGCTATTCTGAACTGAATTTTTATTTAAAATCCAGTCTTGTTTTGAATTCAAATATAATCATTCCCTCCCCCTATTCAGTTTGAAGTAACTATACAATAAAATCAGTCAAGTTTTTAATATAATACAGCTAAGAATAAATATATTTTTTAAATTGAAATATGCATAAAATTACCAGAAGTAAAATAAATAATTAAGTAAAAAGTTACTCAAATGTCACATGCAATATTTAATTGCTAAAATTCTTTGAATCATTTTAATTTGATAACATTCATATAACAACTAATATATATGAAAAATGAAATAAATTTATTAACAAAATATTCCTATCACAACTGAGCACTAGATATTGACCTTTTCCTTCATTATAACCTCTAACAGAAAGATAAAGACACATAATTGGGATAAAATAAATTTAAAAATAAATTATTAATAAATGGATATTAATATTTAAGCACACATTATTAGAACTGATTACCTGTTTAAATCCCAAATAACAACTGAACCATCTTTACTCGTAGATACAAAGATGCTGAATGCTTTACATATATAAAGTGATGTCACTGCATCTGTGTGAGCATTTAATTGAAGAGCTGGTTGCTCTTGTGTCACTGTTTGCTGTAAGGAAAAAGTATGTTCTGAATTTGAATAAAAAATTGAGCTTAGTACAAAATGACATTTGACAAAATAATTAAATAGCTTCACATTAAAAATTGCAATTTCCTATACAAAATTTCTGTTTATCATTCAAGATTCTTTATATTACTTTCTTAGTATACTTCAACACCATTAATTTTTCGAACAATAATGTTCTGAAAATGTTGTGGATATTACTTCAGTTTATTAAATAAAATATTCAGTTATTATAAATCTAAACAATAAGCTAAATGTAATAAAGAAAATAGTACACATGTACAAGTAAACCATATTATCATATATTCTCACTCATGCATTTTTTTAATATCACTGCAAAAAAAGATTTCTTAGAATTCAATTATTACAGTTAAAGTCATTATAACCTCTCAGTTCAGTTTATTTCATGTCTAAGGACCACTCAGCCAAATTAAAAATTGAAATTAACAAATTTTCCTAGCATCAGCTCAATTTTCAAAATTTTAAACTATGATTGTTTATAATGAACAATAAGATTTGCCAATAATAAGCTGGTTCTACAAGACAAGCACTTGAAGTTTTATGGATTTGAAGAAAAAATTCAGTGAAGATGAAATACTTGAATTTGATGAATAATCGCCAGCCAAGTCTGGAAAAGCCGGAAATTACCATAATTTCAATTTCTGAAAATAATTATTGGTGCAAACTGTTATTTCAAACATACCAGGAAATAAGATATGCATAAGATTCCAAATTACTGACACTCACCTGACATCAGTTTTAAAAGAAACCATTGCACACAAGATTTCCTTATTATATAAATGAGGGGGAAGAAAGAGAGATGTCAAAGGACAGAAAATAAAGTTAAATTTATTATTCTTAAGAGTTCTTTTTAATGCTGTATTCTTTGACATAAAACTACTTTTTACAAAGTCTGATAAAAATTTTTTATAGCCTTATGTAAACTTGCACTTTGTT
The DNA here is from genome assembly GCA_013235015.1 of Araneus ventricosus. Lineage (NCBI taxonomy): Eukaryota > Metazoa > Arthropoda > Arachnida > Araneae > Araneidae > Araneus > Araneus ventricosus. Next base: position 332,211 of record BGPR01000057.1, read on the forward strand.
TACTTGGTCAGTGTTATCCTTTGGGTTCAATGTGTTTACATCTGAACAATATCAAAAGTTTTTGCAATGAAACAGCTTAATTCTCACTAAAAATTATTTCAGAGCTATAAATACATTTCTACAAAAAAAAGGAAAGTTTAAACTAATTTTATAACAAGTAAAATTCAAGACACTAAGGTTAATTTCCTGCCTTGTATTTTAGCAAGTGATACCAAAAGCCACCATTTTTTAAGTGAAAACTATTCTGATTCAAAAATATCCTTCTCGAAGACACTGTCTGCTCTGTCATAGTAAAGCAAGAAGATTTAATTTGTGTCCTCAATGTATTTGGATCTTTCTATTTTTATTATCACTCATTTTCTAAAACAAATTTCTGAGTAAAAACCGAATTTTAAGATTGAAATTTACTGATACCAACTTGAAACAGTACCTTAAATTGAAAATGATACGAGCTCCCTGTTCACATTCCTTAAAACACAATTTTATATGGCTCCCTCCCTCCTTTATTTTAATACAAGTAACAAATAATTATACTTAGTACCCTGTATTAGAATAATCCTTACCCCAGATGGTCCTATATATAATGAATAGACAAAAATAATGCCAGATGCATGAGCAATGAACAGTTTTTCACAATCTGGTACTGAAGCACAAAGACAAACCTAAAATAAAGAGGAACAGAACCATTTAAAAAATATAGCATTTCATTCAAAACTATATCGAATACCTTTTAACCCCCCCCCCTCAAAAACAACTCTATTTTAACTACAAGTATAAAAGATGCATGCTTACAAAAATACCTGAAATTATTTTTAATACATTTAAACCTCAATCAAATCCTTATAACCTGTTTTCCTTATTATTATAACTGTTATTATTCTTATAACTGTTTGTTGCAAAACAAACTTATTTTGCAACAAATATGAGTTGTCATAGACAAGAAACTGAAATTGCCTTTTTATTCAGCCATTTCTTTTATTTTTTTCCCCTCCCCTTGCTGTATTTACCACACTCTACCCAGCATATTTTTCGCAATAGCTATAATAAATTTTCAAGTATGGAAACCTGAAATAATGAATTTTATCAATGCCTAAGTTATTTCTCTTCAAAATAATAATTTTTTTCCTGAGAATCTATCTGACTTTTGGTAGGAAACTTAATCCATTATATTTACCATGTTAAGACTATTAAGACTGACTTGTAGGCTGTTAAACACCCTTCATCCTATTTCCTATGTTTCTTAAAGTATAACATAAACAGAAAGTAGGAGATCTTCGTGGGTTGTGCCACATTGGTATTTTGGTCTACAGCCAGACTCTTTAAACCATGAGTCCAGGTACAGTCGTCAACGAAATGAATGGGACACCTCTGTAATTCTGGTATATATTATCACATCTTCACAAAACTAGTGCCAATGTTAATGGCTCAAGAGGACAGGTTTATTCAGATAAAAAAACTGATTAACTGAGTTAATTAACATTTATCTCGGAATTTTTCCATTACGCCTATTAATTTCTTTTTCTGAATTGACTCCCCGCCATGAAATTAGCCTCCCCATAAAATTTTTATACAGTTGTGATGATAATTTTGAGAGTTATAGTGTTTTAAAAAATGGCATTCCCCATGTTAAATGAATTTTAGGAACTTTTGACGATATCTTGGAAAGTTTTATATATTTCTCAAGACTTTTTTCACTCACTAAAAAAACACTAATTTTTTACATTAAGTCATGAAAAAAATTCATTAATAAAAAAATTAAATACTTTTTTATTATGACTGAATATATGAAAAACGATCTTCATGAAAAATAGACCGATAAATGCAAATAAATATAATATACAGTCCCTCAAAAAGTGGGTGTTGCATGTCAACAGTTGGAATTTGCAGTTTTTTGTAAATATTTTGGAAACTATTATATATAGGCACTTTATTTTTTGGATACTGGCATTATAACGTCTCAGCTTTGCTCTCATACAAAAATTTCACTATGTTACAATTCACTTTTTTTTCACGGTCATATTAAATTAAAAAAAAAATTTTTTTATTAATGAATTTTTTTCATGATTTAATGTAAAAAATTAGTGTTCTTTTAGCGAGTGAAAAAAGTTTTGAGAAATACATAATACTTTCCGAGATATCGTCAAAAGTTCATAAAATTCATTCAGCATGGGAAACGGCATTTTTCAAAACCCTATAACTCTCGAAATTATCCTCACAACTGTATAAAAATTTATGGGGAGGCTAATTTCATGACACTGAGTCAATTCAGCGAAAAAAATATTGATAGGCGTAATGGGAAAATTCCGAGATAGATGTTAATTAGTTTTTTATCTGGATAAATCTGTCCCCTTGAGACGTTAACATGGACACTAGTTTTATGAAGATGCGATAATACACACCAGAATTACAGAGGTGTCCCATTCATTTAGTTGACGACTGTACCAAGTGGATCACCTGCATGAAATTTTGTTTTTATTATACTAAGAGAACAATACTTTATTTATTTATTTTTCATTTTATGCTCCTATTTTCTGTTTTGTTTTCATATGTGTAAGTACATTTGGTGTCTCAGAGCAATTTTACCCTACAAGATGGAGTTGAAAATATTTTTGAGGCTGAAATGGGGCCAGGAGTGGGAAAAGTTCATGAAACCCAGGCCTATAACATTGAATTTATTAATACTTTTTAGAACATCCTATGGTGGACTACAACTCAAAAATGACCCTTGCCTCCTTCTCCCCCCCCAAAAAAAAACATTAGAAAGATTTATTTGATATAATATTAAATTCCAAAAATTTGCTTTTAAATCCAAAAAATTTGCTCTTTTAAATGAAATATATATATATTTATATTTATGGTGGGCCATTTAACAATGGAATATATATAACACCAAAGAAAATAATAAAAGAAAGAACAGACTTTAAAAGTACCGATAGATGAATAAACAATTTAGTACTAATATAAATAAAAGAAGTTTGATAACAATCACTTTACCCCTCTCTTTTTTTAAAAAAATCTATGCAAAGTTTTTTTTCAATCTTTCAAATCTGCAATATGAAAAGACTTAGAAGTCAACCACTCACTGGATCAACATTGCTCTCTCGCAGCAAAGGAATTGCAGGCTGATCCCGACATAATTTTATCCTTATTATGCCATCCTTATGCCCCCAACTCACTAAAGCAGCAGACATTATGTATGTGGCACTAGATACATCTGAAAGTACAGAAAAGAATTGCAAATAATCATATAGCTTTAAAAATAATGCTCAAGAGTTTTTATGAAAAAGAAAGTGTAGGCTAGTTAAAACAAGAAATACGAAAGAATTTACTAACTGAATTTCAGTTACAAACAGACAGAATAATCTATATTAAAAGAATATGCATCAAAAGATAAATAAGAGATAAAAAAAATGTGTAAAAAATCCCTAACAAAACATACTTCTTGTATGTCTTAGCATATACTGCAAATGTTATCTACTGTAAATAAAGCGACTAAAAGAGACTTTTGTTCTGTTTGCATATTCCCCATCTTGCTCTCAGGAGTGACTACAAAGTTATCTGTAAACACCTGTTATAACTCCTGAACCGTAACTTAGATTTTAACTCACTGATTTAAATAGCAAACTTCTACACAAAATTTAGACATTGCAGGTTCAAGATCCAATTTTCATCAAAGATGCATTATGTATGCAGACCTGGTGCATGTTAAATCTGTCAGGTTCAAATACTTTCTCCTGATGTTGTGTGGAAGTTTGGAAAGAGGTAATACCGTCTCAGGTGTTGGCCTTCTCGTCTGATCATGGTTCCAAATAATGAGATCTGTCCCTAAATGGCCCTCATGTTGTTTCCAAATGGGAAACCGGGGTCAGTTTTACCTTTTAAAGGCAACTATGTAAGGGCACTTGTCCATTTAAAGATGATTGTTTGTTCGGGTTAAATGGCAATCATATGTGGATAAAAGCAAATGGACTTCTTATAAATGCTAAGAAATCTAAATTCACTGTGTTCTTAGTTATGTGCTATGTGAAAAATGTCACAAGCACACAATTTTAGAATATCATCCAAACTTTAAATTGCAACTAATTTTGATACTGATACATTAGTTCAAACATCTGCAACAGCATAAAAAATGAATTTTTGTTAATAAATATTAAACACTGCAATAGGTATTTAACTTTTAAGGAGTCAAGTACCCTTGCTTGTTCTGTGAGAAATTAATTTAACTAAACTTGTGTAGACCCAACAAGATTTAGAATTTAGTGATGTTGTCAATAAATCAACACCAATGAAAGAATTAACATTTTTATACATTTGCAGGTTGGTGAAGACTAATCAAAAGTGCACTATAAAAATATATCCATGAACCTTCAGCATTTGTCAAGTATTTAAAAAAGGAAATAAAGAAGCCTAGGAATAATTTCTTATATAAAGAATCATATTTGAGAATATTACAGTAGTTGAGATCATAGTTTATATAAATAAAAGCTTGAAACCTGAATTTTTCTTCTGGTTCAACAGAAGGCATATATTTTCACCCAAACCAAACATGTAATTTGCAAGAAGCGGCAAAAAGCTGCCCAAAACAACAGTTTGCTTGCGACACCATACTAAGCTAGGTAATCCAGTTGATGGTGACCCAACAAAGTCTCCCCAGTGTAATCCTCTCACTGTGTCAACCACTTCCTACATAAAAGAGGTAAAATCATAAATGCCATATCATATAATTTTCCAAAAAAAAAAAAGAAAATTATTAAAAGTATAACAAGCATTTTAATAAAAATTTAAAAAGATAAAAATGAAAGACAATTTCTGACCCTTGCATGAAATAGTCACTATTAATTTTTTTTATTATGCTGAATATATTTAGAAATCTTAAAACATATTAAGAGAGGCATTGTTTTTGATGAAGTAACAAGAGCTAGTAACTATAAGTAGTGATAAAAAACTCTTACGTAAAGACAGAATAAAAAAATAACTGCATCCAAAAGTTTAAGTAAGAGAAATTTCTGAAATTTGAAAAGTTTTAAGTTCTGTTTAAAAATAGAAAGTGATGAAACTGTAACTAAAAACTTAAACATATATTAAAAGACAAAACAATTTCCCAGAAAAAACTGAAAAGAAGGCAAAACCAAAAGATTTTAAAAATTAACTAAAAGTCTATTGGCTTTTCTTTTTACCAAAATGCTATACTTCAAAATTACTAATCTTTTCTTAACCCTTTATTTACCAAATTAACTTACCAGCAACCTTTCAATTTTATTTTGGATTCATTAGATACGTTTTAATCCAGAATACCCCCCCCCCCACCCCGGAAAGATGAAAAAACTTTAAATAAAAATAATTAATTAATAATTAAAAAAAAATTAATTTTTGCTTCATCTGCCATCTACTGCTAGCTATCGGAATTACATTCCCCATGTTCATATGAATACTGCCAGGAAAAACTGTAAAATTATGAAGATGTAAGCATGATTAAAGTAGTACTTTTAATTAAGGATCCTAAGCAATTTTAATGTCAAAATTAAATTGAAAAACATCACTGATCTTCCTCCAATAAATTTTGTACCACTGGATAATACAAAGTAATAATAACATACTTTTAATGCTAGTTAACAGAAATAATTTCTTACCAATATGTCATCGTGATCTTCAGTTAAATCAATAGATGCTAGAGACAAAGAGACCATAGGATGAGGATTAAAAAACAACTGTTTTGGCATCTGTCCTAATGTTTTGACCATGGCTTTTAAAGCTTGTTTAGTAATTGGATCTTGCCACTGATTTATATCAAAGCCAAAGTAAGTCTGTAAAAATGGCCATTATAAGCAAATATTTTACACATAAAGAGCAATAAAACATTTACATAAGCTGTCGTTGATTAAATTTTGCAGAGAAAAAACTACTTGTAAAAAGAAAGAACAAAATTAGCATTACTACTTTGTATGAATATAAGATTATCTACTTCTAAAATGATTTTAAGTTTCATTATTCATAACTTATTCTGCTGAGAGGCCACAGTGAGATCAGGGCAAAATACACAATAATTTGTATCTCAATCAATGGTATAATAAGAGGGACCTGTTTAATTGGCACCCTGAGATAAGATGCTTTATTGTTTCTTGGTGACAGATAATTCAATTCATTGGTCATGATGTAATGATGTTTAATTTACAAAGATATCAATACCAAATTTAGAGATAACTGAAAATTATCATAATAATAGTAACACATTTTTTTGAGAAACAACAATGGCATACTCCCAAAGTTTTAGATTAACACTTTGAACATGACTGTCATGCGAGTGTGCCAGCTTCACGTACAGTTACACATGTGGCCGTCCTCAAAAGGTTGAAGGACATGTGTTCTTTAATCCAAGCAATGTCAAAAAAAGTACCAATGGAATAAAAATAATTAAAGCGAAAAAAAAATAGCAACTAAGCATGAAAAATATTCATCATTATATTGTACAAAGGATTTTGAAAAGAATAATTTAAATTCATTATTTTACAGGGTTTCAGGAACTTTCAATAGTTGTTTACCATCTATAGTAATAACAAAAGAGGATGTAGTTTTTTGATGTGTTACAGGACAATCTGTTGATCTAGAACTATCAAATTTCACACAAAAATGCTTTCCATGGTGATGTTGTATGATTCAAGAGTTATTTTAAAGAAATTTTAATTACAAACTAAGCAAAATCCTAATTTTACAGCAATCTTTTATCAATGATTTGCTAAAACTAAAAGAAGTATAAATCAAAATAAATTTTACAATGCCTTAACTTTTCCTTACAGGAGGTACAGATGCTGTACCAGAAGAATTTTTACCATTGCTTATGGTCTGGTATAACTCAGCAATACCAGTAAACAATTGGGATTTTTTCCCTACATTGGACTAATCTGCTCTGCTTTCTTTATTTTACTCCCCAGTTCTATTCAGTCACCCCATGTGAAATGGGAAGTTTGATAGCTAATCAGGAATAGTAACTCCACAGGTGGTTGAGGAATACCACAGAACCTATCTTTTAATTACCTAAAAAGAGTAAAAGTATTTTCCTGGTTACCCCCCCCCACACACAAATTCCTTGCTATAATATATTTCAGGGTTAAAATAAGAAAATTATCATTCAAATAATTTTTAGTTCAGTGATTTACGATTCCCCCCCTTAACTTTAACAAATTGAAAGCTTCTTGATCTGTTTGCTTTTGAGTGTTACAAATGGAACTATTTGTAGTCATTAGCAAAGACTTTGAAATGATAAATTGTTTTCTGGCTTGTAGCTCAAAATATCCTATTCGGAATTTCATGGTGGATATTAGTTTCATCAAAAATAATTAGATGAATGGAAGCAATCTGAAAAATACACTAAATTATAAAATCAAGAAATATTTCATAATTTTTTTAAAAATTCTGACAATACAAACAATATTTTTAAATTCTATTGTTTTAAATGCTTTCTGATTGCATATTATTATCTTTTCAATATATGTTTTTAATTCAAGCTAGTACTGAACAAAATATTTTTGTGACAAAAGATATGCTGTTTAATTATATGATAACATTCATTGTGTTTCCATAATAGAGCAAGAATTTCAAAAGTGATATTTGAGAAAAAATGAAAAATTGTTTTTAGAATGCTGTTTGATCAACTTAAATCAATTTTCTGCAACCAATACAGTTGATAAATTAGGTGGCTGCCGAAGGCAGCTATGTTTTAAAAAATATATTTAAAAATTTTGAGTTTTTTCTGAAAATGAAAACATGATTTTAAAGAAACAACTTACTGCTGGATGAAATACATTAATAGCTTTCACTGCTGCTTCTCCTGTTTGCTTGCATCCAAAAACTAAATCAATCCAATTGTGAATGTTTTTAGTAACAGTCTCTGATTCTAATGCTTGTCTATGGATAAGTATAAACAACCGAGGATTTTGTTTACACCATGGTGGAAGCAGTACCTCATTCACTCTTATACCAGACTGGCGAACACCAAAGTCAAAACCTAAGGTAAAAATACTCTTCATAATTCAAGGAATTATGTATAGATATGCTTCAAAATTAAAATAGTGCTTATAATTTAAATATATAGAGATGCCATATTTCCATGAAAATAAACTGTACAATGATTTTTAAGAATGTTTGCAATATAATTTTACCACAAAAATAAACTCCATTTAAGATCGTTATCCAGATGGATGTATTTATTATGTCTGATACAACATGTGGGTAACAAATTAAAATAATAATAACAATGTACATAAAAATATTAAATTACATTACTAACCTTAATATTTCAAATAAACGATAAAGTAATTTATACTAAAGTATTGGTCAATACCCAGTTAGAATGCTAGAACAACATGAACATTCGATATTCAATGGAAGTGATTTTATCTTCATAATTCAGTACACAGTTGCAACAGATATACTTAATGAAATAAGGAAACATGGTATTGATGCTCTTGAAGTCAAAATAACTATATTTGAATAAATGTAGACTTTTGAACATTAATAAATACAGGCTGGCATGTTTGAAAAATAAAGCAAGGCCTGAAAATATGCCCTTAATGCAACTTTCGGAATGAAAATTATTACAGGGTGGCTACAAAAATGGAAAAAATTTCCCTGACTAAATTACAACATTTCCCTGATTTACGGCTACTAATTATATTACTTTCCTGGCTTTCTCCCTATTCAGAATCACTCTATGTGTACAATATACATTATTAAAAACACTTTTACAAGTTATTTAATATGAAAAAATAATATATTTTTTTATGAAATTTAATTTAAAAAAAAATAGAATGAACATCATCCTAAAAAATCTATTAAAATAGTATATTACATTTCTTATATGTAAAAAATACTGGAAATTTTAACAAAATACTTTGCTGCTAAAACTGCATAAGAATTCTAAGAAATATTAAAGCTACTCTTTGCAACACAAGTTAAATTATATTAACAGTACAGGTTATTACAATCTTTGTTCAAAATTTTAAAATAGTTCAATAACTAATTAGTGCTCTTTGCGCCAGTACCAGAATAACATGTTGTTGCAGCATAAATATAAAAATAGTATAATTATACGTATCTAATAATATATATTTTAATAAAGATTTAAACAAGAGAAACAGTCAAAATATTACTTCAAATCTTTATTCTTTAACAAATCATATGAAATTAATTGCTCTAATCAAACACTTATGCTTTTACAAATTAATATAAGTTTTTTTAAAAAAAAATCCATTTATTATTACAAATAATGCTAGACATAGGATACTAATTTAAAGATAATAACTCAAGTAACAAAACTATTAATTTTCCCTGATTTTTAGATATTTTTACGAATTTCCCTGACTTTTCCCTGATTTTTTCTAAATCGAAAAAATTCCCTGACTCTTCCCTGATATCCCGGTTCTATCACCACCCTGTATTATGTGATCTGGTCTTATTTCCCTGGAAGTATGGAATTGATTTTATGCTGAAGTGAAAAAGAAATGTAATGAAATGACTAACAAAGAAATTTAAATCTCTCACCATTTTGATTCGATAAAAATTCTGGTAAAAAAAAGAATTCAGGGATTAATTCTTTAACGTCACTAGTGGAATCTTTCGTTACTAACTGCCATGAAGTATCAACAGAATGAAAAGCTCGGTCAGGTATATCAAAGTTATTGTCTGAAAGAAAATAAATTTATTTGAGACAATACTCTTTCTTTAATAGATAAATCTATAGGAAAAATAAGAAAGATGAAATAAAAATAAATGTGATACAACATTACAGTTAAAAAGAATTTTAGAGAATTCTAAAATGATTACATTAAATACAAACATAAAAATTTCAACCATATATTTGGTAAACATTAACCAAATTCGGTACAACAAAACTTCTCTAGATTAATATTCTCAATAGGACAGATATTCTTTTAATAAATAATTTGAAAGTTAAAACTGGGACTGTAAAGTAACTCTGAATGTTAAGATTTCCTTTAAAAACTCATGTATTCAGAATCACAATTTTCTGAACTTCTGTTACCGAGTTTTATTGTATTAACAAATTTTCAACGGGAAAACATTTAGATGCACAAATCAAAATTATGCATTATGATAGTAATTACTATAATATCAAATTCATAATGCTGAATGACAGGTTTTTTTTAAGTTGAATGATCAGATGAATAATAATATATTAGAAACCTGCTAACTCGGACCCCGGATGTTCAGGAATCCAGTTAATCTGGAATATAAAATTCTTAACAGTAATGTACTGCACAATCAATAAATTTTGAATTTTAATTATGTTCAAATATGTTTTGTTTTGTTAATCCTACATCAGTTCGTAGGTCATAAACTTAGCTCCATATACACAGTAGTATGAAAACTAAAATTAAGCTGTACAAAAAGTTTTATGTATTTATGACAATAAGAATCAATTTTTATAGTTTTACCTATCTAAAACTTGTATTACATGCATTTTATGGCAAATTTTGCTTAATCTGGACAGGGTCGGTCCTATCTAATATGGATTAGCAGGACTTGACTGTATATTTCATTTCTTCAGAAACAGTATAACTATTTTATAAGAGTGTGAGTGCTTAGGAATTTTGAAAAGTCCCATGATAAAAAAGATGCATCATTTTTTTAAGGATAGGGTAATAGAATGATTTTATTTTCATCAAAATCATATGAGTCTTAGATAGCATAAAAAACTTTTAAATAACATGAAAGAGATATTAGTTGCAAATGCAGACATTAAAGTTAAAAGAAATAGTAATTTCTTGAAAAATTAAATATTCTTCAAAAAGGTTAATAAGTGCTTAGCTTAAAAATATGATATTAAAACATAAAATCCGGTTCACATTAGACAGTATCCACAAATTATGAATTTGCATCATATCTGGCTTTGAAACAGCGAGAGGCAGATTAAAAATATTGAAGACTCAAATTTCTTGATATGTGATATCACTACTGTACTCTGCTAATACAATATAATAATATCTAGGTTGCATTACAGATTTATATTAATCAATAAGAAAATTATGATAAAATCAAACAAAATGAGTTGATATATGAAAAATCAAGTTACCTTGGTATTTAATAAAGCTATAAGTGTATGGTAGAAGTCGAATTAAAAAGTGCAATACAGTGCCACTGTTACTGTAGTGAGATCCATAATGATATGGTCCAGATATAGGAAGTTCAGCAGTACTGAATGGTCCACAAGACTGTTCTTTCAGCAACTGCAAAAAGGACATTTGTAAGCAAAAATTCTCTTTTATTTAGTAACACTAGAAAGATGGCATTTTCCATATAGCTAGAAAGACTAAGAGCGGTCATTTTGACCGCTATGTTTTAATGACCAAAAACAACAGTATTTTCAAGATTTGTTTGCTAAAACAAGTTTTTCAATACATTTTGTTATAAAATTTTATATTTTCTATGCATTAATTTCCTGCTCATCACTTTTCTTTGTTTTATAATACTTTTTGGAGAAAATGCAATATATATGTAATCAATTATTAATAAAATGCAATGAATGCAAATTAAAGCAAATTATACAAAGGAAATTTCTTCCAATTACCCAAAATATTTTAAATATATATCTTACTAGCCGCCTACAGTGACCAACTGGTTCGCCAGTCTTGTATTAATAGTAATAACGCAATTAAGGCTTACATTTTCAACATTTCAATTTTTGTAAGCCGAAAGCAATAATTGCAATAAGGACAAAGAAATGAATTGAAAAACATGAACAGTGAACAGGTTAGTTAGTACAACTGAATTTTATTCTTTAAACACAAAACGAAAATGTAAAGGATGTTTTTGCATATAATGAACTTTGAGTTAATCCATTATATTTAAGTGTTAAAAAATGATAAGTAAAAAGATTCTTTAAAAAAATGGAAAAGATAATAAGTAATGAAAAATTTGAAGTACAATATTAAATATCTCAGCTAAAAATAATTTACAAATTAAAACTGAAAATAACTAAATAAAGATTTTTTCTGTGAAAAAAAAAAGAAAAAGAGAGAATTGACCAAATTTTATGAAATGCAAAACTAAATTCATGATAACCATTTAAATCTAGTCAATAAAAACATCTATTTATAAATAAAAAAAAATATTGAATTGAAATGCATAAAAAAAACAACTCTTGAATAATTATTCTGTGCATAACAAAACAACAAACACACTAAGAAATTGAATATCTATAAACAATAAAAAACATAAATTGTTGAATAATAGCAAATGATAAAAAAAATGAATTAAAACAGGTGTATGTTTGGATAATAGGTAATAAAACCAAATTTACCATTCTAAAGCTATATAATAGGCTTAATTAATCGCTGATAATAACATTGTGGAGAAAAATTTTGTAAAATTTGAGAAACATTTAGATGAGGAGATAATTTTTTTAAAAAAAAAAGTTTAAAACTTACTGAGAAAACAGTATTAAATAAAATAAGCAAAAGCTAAATGAGAATATTTGAAGAGTTAAAATCTAATATTTCCTTTTAGGCATGCAAAAAAGAGAGGGGAAAGATGACGAAGTATTCGTTGACACTGACGAAGGTGAAATTTACGCACAACTCGAAGTCGAGAAGAAAGATATGTTACCGCTGTGCTACCAAGTCCATGTGAGAGAACGTTTGAAGCAGTTGTGATGGAGTACAAAAAATGGAAAAAAAAAAAAAAAATCGGGGGTGGGGCAAAGAATGCTGAAAAGAGAGAAATTATTCATATAAGATTTATCTGGAGTGCTTACAATTTACATGAAGTGATTTTTAATATTAGGAAGATTTTCAAAGAATTTTGTTGGCTAATTTTAGATTTAGAATGAACTCTTTAAGGCTAGGAGCTTAAGCACATTTCTCAGATCAGTGTTAAAAATGTGGAACGCTTCACATTTTGTGTGTCATCCTTGCAAAGGGGCCATGCTAATCTTCTTTCTATTGTTCCAATTTTAGTATATGTACTGTCAAAGCTATTACATCATTAATAATTTTGTTTTGAAGATACTCATGGCCATTACAGCTTCTACGCCGCCTCCCCTACATCAATTTCTTCTCTCGCAACCAGCGACCTTAAAATTCCGATGGCTTTAAATATTTATAAAAAACAGATATAATTTTCTACAATAATAAAACTGGTATCATTGGAAAGATAATTTTTTGCTCTTTAAAATTACATGAAAAATTTCTTTATCAATCAATTCATTCAGAAGTTATTGACAAAAAACGACTAAATTTGGTTTAATTTTTAAATACTTTAAATTTTAACTAAAATTTAAAAAAAACGGCTCCGAGGTGCACATCTTCAGCATCCAAAGTATATCTGTGCCAAATTTGGTAGCTCTATGTTCTACGGTCTGTTCTGTGCACCGCCAATAGACACACACACACAGACATTCATCTAGACATTCATCATTAGAGATATGATAACAACTTTAAAACTACATACATTTAAAAATATAAATATTAGAAATTGATTTACTTACAGTACTGTTTGTTACACTTTCTACAAACACTCAGGTTTATCATTTTGCTTGTACAAAACCCACAAACTGACTTTTTGGAATCACAACAAATGTTCATAGTTTTATTACGGCATCTATTGATTTGACATTGCTTGCTCTTCCTGCTTGAGGCAATGGGTCCATCATCTGTACCTGGAGTGAAATTGGAAAGCGTAGACAACTCAGAGGGAACATAATTGTTTTGCAGCTCATCAGCTAAATTCAAACTATAATCACAACACTTGATTTTTGTACCAACAACTTCCTTGTAAATTACCCAAGCATTGATAGCAGTTAAATCAAGGATATTGAAAAAAAACTTATGCCGGCCATCGTCGGAAAGCAGTTTAGTTGAATACTTTCTTGCCATCTGATCAAGTACATCAACACTGTATTTAGTCGAGTTATAAAATTTAATAACCTTAGGAGTCTTCTTTTCATTGCATTCAACTTCGAGTTGTAGGGTGAAGAGTACTCAACAGCAGAACATTTTTGTTTTTCTTTCCTTAGTATTCTGTCAGAGTAATATTATGAGAACTTTGCTTGAATACAGTTAAAGCACTTCTTGCGTGTTGTGAATTGATGTTTATAAATGAATTTTCTTCATTTTCAAATTCAGAGGAGAAATCGTTATGTGCCATTTCTGTAAAACATTCATCCGATGAAATTGGTTTACTTTCATTGCCAGGAATATATGCATTTTGTGATAAATCAGATTTTTCATAAAAAGAATTGGTTTCAGATAAATTATGCAACATTTGTAAAATTTCTTTTTCTGAGAGCATTCTTTTACAAATGGTTCTTTGTAATATCGTGAGAGAAAATATATGACCAAACAGACAAAGAACATCCAAAGAAATAAATATTTGCCATTTCAATAAAGCAGAAGCTTCGAGCACAAAAAGAATTGCTGAGAATTGCAATTTTCACCCCCCCTCATTTATATTCCTTCTCTTCAAATCAATATTGCAAAACAAAACATTAAAAGAGTTGAAAAAATAACAGAGTAGACAAAACAAAAAATAGAGTAAGAAAACATCATAGGACATGATGTTTGTTTAGAGGTCAAAATGATCACAGTCAATCTTTCTAGGTATAAACATTTTATAGTGTCGGTAATAACGAGCGAAAAGAAATAATTTTTTGTTTTACATGTTCTTTATGAATAATCAGGAAAAGTCAATGAACGAATAAGAAATCGAAGGAAAAAGAAAGGAAATATGAACGTTTGAAATTCATTTGTGGTCAAAATTACAGCTATCATCTTTCTAGTGTTAAATAAGAATATGAATAAACTAATTCATGAAAATGTTACATCACACAACACTACTACAAAAATAATTTTTAGAAATAAGACGGTATAAATAAAGCAGATATAATCTAAAAATGTCGCTAAATGTTACACAGTTTGACCCAGTGTACATGTGCCCATCATCAGCATCTTGCATGGTGCTTAGATTGGTTACATTTTGTACAAACTTTTTTGAGTACAAAAAAATGTATTACTGGTCAGATGTGGCTGCTACACAAGTTCGAAGGAGAGTGTTTAAGCCTACTTCAGTATTCTTTTGCTTTAGAGGTTTTTCCTCACATATTAGTTTATACATTTATCAACTAACTTATAAAAAATATTTAAAAAAATAATCAAATCAATAACTAAAATACAAACAACTAAATTAATTTTAAATTAAAACAAACATCAATGCAATTTACATTACAGTTGCTCAAATAATACTAGTGAATACAGATGATTTTAATATAAGCAGGAAATAATGTTAAATAAATTATCTAAAATTTAAGAATTAATAGAAAATAAAAACTTTAACTAACTAAAGTTCTAATGTAAGAACTATTATTATAAAAGCAAAGAATATACAAAGCAAAAAATAAAGTTGTTTTAATCAGGAAAAAAATTATTCCTACCATTTCTATCATGCATCAGCAATTGCATGATGCACAGTAGATTCAAAATCTGATTTTGAATGAGTCACTTTATATTTATCATTTGGGTATGAATTGACACTTTTACCTCAAAGTGTAACTTAATTAAAATACTAACTTAAATGATAGACGTACAATTCTACATAAATATAAGATATATATAAATAAATAATAATAATAATAAAATACAAAACTGTAAATATTAATACTCAAGCCAAATTTTATGCAAGCTTTAAGCATGAATTAAAAATGAAATATAACTGTCATAAACGAAAAATGATTACATCATATGTATCTTTGTAAAATTTTTCTCTGTATTTATGCTGAACAGCCACTGGTTTTTCAAAATTTCTGCAAAAGAAAAACAAGTTCTAAAATCCAGAAAAATTCTAGAAAAAAACAGAAATTTCATTTATGGATTTTGAATAGAGAATCAAAGTAAGGAAACATAATATATATTTTGAAGTACACCTGAGCATTAATAATCATCTAATTAAAATTTGAACCTCATTCAAATTATTGACTTATACAGATTTTAATATTTTACAGCAAAATCCTGTACACGGATAAATATACGAACGACTTACAGTTTGGTTTACAACAATGAAAATTAATAAATAATAAAGAAAACAAAATTAACTGACTAGAAATATTTGCCAAAATACACTGACAATATTATGCTCTAAAATTTAAAAAATGGCATACAATGAAAATTTTAGTTGTGGATTTCGACTTGATAACCAAAGCATACACTCTAGCGAAGCCAGACAGAATCTTAAAAAGACTTTAAGACACTATTATACACATAAACAAATTTGAAAAAAAAAATTGATCAGTATGAAATAATCTAATTTACAATAAATTTTCAGAATTTATAATTCTGTTAGTAAAATTTTTGATCACTTCTGAAATTTTTTCAGAAAGTCTACAAATTTTGTACCAGAAAAATTCCTTTTTATGTAATCAACATGTTTATGCATATTAGAGGTTACAGAAAACATCCAGTTGTTGAAAGATAAATGCATAGGTTAATTATAAACAATACATATTAGGGAGCAAACATTTAATACAATTATTTTAACACAAAGACAAACATCAATTATTTTAAAACAACACTGTTTGTTCTCTTTCTAGAGTTAAGTTGAGAACTTTTTTATACTGATTACAATACATATGTGTTTGATATTTAGTATATGTTTTTGTTGAAAATCTTGACACTTTAAAAAGAGCAAAGCTTGACTATTTTTTTTGTTGCAACGTACAATGGTGTTGAATGAAAATTGCGAAAGAAAAAAATTTTGATTTTAATATTGTATCAATAAAGCATCAATATGGTGGATGAAATTAAAATAACTAATAAACAAAAAGAATGTTTGTGGAATTATTAATTCACGTCATCTTTTATTTTAAACCTCCAACTAATCCACATTAGGAAAAAAAAAGTTTTTGAAGTATATAATCAATGCACCAAAGAAACCTTTTATTGATGGATGTCATAGTGCTGTTCTCACCTGTATACTGCTGGATCCAAAAGATTCATATAAGGACTTGTATAATCAGCCAAAATAAAAGGAAACACTGGATACTGCATAAGATCATTAAAGGAACGGCCAGCAAGCTTATTTAGTAGAGTGAGGTACTCAAAGTTTGTGATAGCCCCATCTCTCCACAACTGGGTTAAGTATGTTACATCAATGCCATGCTGACAAGGTAAACCATGTTTTTCTAGTTGCTTCCAAATGTAATGAAATTGCTAAATCAGGAATAAATAATTCAAAAATAAATAATAAAAAAGGACAATATATTTATATACCAACTATATAGTATAATTTATAGTTAAAAACAAAGCCATAATAAAAAAAATGAAAATAACTTGCTAGATATTATCAGCTTTCTCCAACAAAATGAGCTCATAAAAATACTTGCCAGAAATTTTCATTAAAATTTTAAACCATATAGTTTTAAGAAGAACAATTCAAGGAGTTATTTGCTTCACAGATTATGTCAAATTACCTTTTAATGAAATTACCTTAATGAATAATGTTCTAAAAATGTTAAAGCAAAAGTAGAAAATTAATTTATGATAATTATTACTAGTCATTAGCAGCCTATATTTGCTGAATCTTTATGGAATAAACTATACTTTTGACTTCCTACTATATAATCTTTCTTTCAATACTTTTATTTTCAAAAACATTTTCTGATGAATTTCTAACAAATTTTTGTACTGTATTTGTGAATTAATGAAATGTTAATCAGAAAAAAAGCTTCTTTCATCATTGTTAAACAAATTAAATGCATTCTTTAAAAAATTAACTTTTAAAGGTTTAATGATTGACTAAGTATTTTATCCTCTTTAAACATCCTTTTTTAAGATTTGAATTTCTTTAAATCAGGAAATGTAATGAATGCAAGTAGTAAAATAATGAAAATTAATATGAATATGATGGCCAAACTGAATTTCATGAATAGTTATTCGATTTCCAAGTTTAAAAAAAAAATGAAGGAAAATTATTCTGCTACTTACTCTTTCAGAATCAAATGCTATTAAGTATGTTGATCCATTATTCAAAAATATTTCAAAGGCATTGTTCTGTAATTCATATCTGCGTGGTACAATTTCCTTAATACAGTCAAATGGTAAACTTTCAGAAATAGGAAGATTTATATTCTGAAAGAAAGAAAAAAAAAATACTGTCGAGCTGTAATAAAATTTTGAAAGGCGGACACATATTGCATTTGGAAGTTATAAAAACAAGTATGAAAACATTTTAATGAAATGGATAATAATTCATAACAAAAATACAGAAGAATAGACTCACGTTTGCTGAAGATTCTTCTCCAATAAGATGAATACAACAGGCACCTAAAAGAAATTGACAGTCAGTTGACACTATTTAAAATAGAAACATACCAATACTCATTAAGTACATAAAATAATTCAAATAAAATAGTAGTACATCACGAATTTATTCACTACAAAAGTAATAGATTTTACTATGAATTTTAGTTTAAAAAAATAAAAATTGCAAAAATATTTGAAACTGAAAATGCAAGATTGGAAAAGGAAACTTTTCACAAATGAAATTGCATCGATTTAGTTATAATATGTACTTTCCATCAATTCTTCTCAAATTTCGCAGAATAAATATTCTGTGAAATTTAAGAACCGATTCAATAATAATAATGATTAATTCATCATCACAAAAGAATTATTAAAATGTATGTAACTATCTGTATTTATTTAGCATAATAAAAATCAAATAAGGCTATACCAATTAGAATTTCAACTTGAGCTTCTTCAAATGCTGTTACAATTTTGCATGTTGAAGTATATCTAAAAAATAGTACAAAAAATAACAATGAAAATAATTGCATTATAAATTTTTTCATTTACAGATAATCATGCATATTGAACACTATTTATATGATTTAACTATTTATTATCTTTACAACTATTAAATGATGAAAAAATTTGCTTCCTTAAAAATAAATTTTTAAAAAGCATAATATACCTGGAATTCTTTGTGAAAAACTAATGACAAAATATTTTTTCAAACCTGATTTATTTTTTGGTGAATTTAATTACTTATCAGGTCCTTTAATAAGTTTTTGCTGCTTTTTAGGTATAGAAATATCTCTATTTTTATGGAATAATTCAGAAATTTTTATTTAAATCCTGTTCTTTCAAAAGATACAAATTTGACGCATTTAAAAGACAATAAGTGGGTTTGCACAAACACAAAATGCTCCTTCATTCTGTAAACAACTATAGTTTCACATTATACAGATTTAAAATTTCTGAAAGAATAGCTAAATTTGTTAACTATTTACATATATCAAATCTTTATATATTTTAGAAAAAATCTAAATAAAACAGGGATGGAAAACTTACTCAATTTGTTCATGACTATGAAGTCTATGTAGAACTGCAGCTGAATCAGGAAACTCATTATCATGTAACAACAAATTTACAAATGGCTGCTGTTTATCTTTATTGACCACTAAATTTTATAAAACAAGCTACAATTAATTTAAACACAAAACATATGCCAAAAAATAATCAAGATCTCATGAACATACTCTACAATAATACAGAATTTCTTTTCAAACACTCATATTGCAAATCATAAGATTCACTTACAAAACATGCATAGGAAAAGAACACTTTTTTCAAGAACATGTTTATAATTACATGAATAAAATAATTTATGATTTTATTTTTTTAAAAAACTTACCCAATCTGTCTACATAATCAGGCTTTAAGAATCTTGGGTCCACTCTCAGATAACATCTTTTCAATCTTCTCCTAATTCTAAGGGGCCCTTCAGTAGGATCAAGTTCCCAAGAACGAGGGTAAAATGCAGGGATATGCCAAACAGCTCTGAAATATTTTGAAAGTATTTAAAATTTTTAGTGAATAAAGTAGAAAGCTAAATTCAATTACAAAGGTCCAGCAGGAAGTTAAAACAAAACCTGAAAATTTTAAACTCCATATAATGACAGAAAACCTCAAAAATATTAAAATAAGATGCTTAGTGACAATAAATACAATGCATTGTATCAAAGCAGAACAGGAAAAGATGATCTATATTCAGCATTAACAAGTTAAAGCAAATTTGTTTTGATGAGAACATTTTGCAAGTCTTGGTTATAAACTATAATACAAAAAAAAGAAAGGAAACCATTATATAATATGTGTGTAAAAAGCAGATTTGACACTTTTCCAAATATCAAGAACGAACGAAGAAGTAATATTTGAGGAAGAATATTTTACAATCAAGTAATAGTTGAGAGAAATGCCCCCTCCCCAACAGAAAAAAAGTATTACAAAAACTTTCATATCTAGATATTCTTGATTTTTAAACAAACAAAGTGTTTTCATTTTTAACCAAACACATGCAACTGGTATACAAAACAAATATTTCAAAGAGCAATGCTGAAAAAATTCAAATTTTTGAAAATCTTGAATTTTAAAAAGAAATTGGACCATATAATGAAGAAGGAACACAAAGTCTGATAAAATGAAAAGGGCAGAAGTTTAACAAAAAGCTTTCAAAAGTTAATTACTTTCAAAATTCAGATGCAAAGTATAGGAAAATGGTAGACAACTAAATACTTTTTTTCTTCCTTCTTTAATACAAAAGCAAAGAATGAGGAGAATGAAACAAGAAAATATATACTTAAACATAGTAAATATTTAATTCTTAATTAATTAGTAAACCTAATAATAAAGAATTTACCTAAAAATTAATAAGACAGAATAATAACTTAATTATTAATTAAAGATTAGTAAGATAGAAAAAAGATACACCATAAACTAATAGTTCAAAATATAACATCAATATTTCACCTACTTCTCGTGAGTCATTTGCTCAATTAGCTTGAACCACGTCATGCGCCCAGAAGTTTCTTCATAATATTTGGCTTTCAATTCTTCCATAAATGATTTTCGTTCATTGTTCTGAATTTCAAATACCTTTTGAGTGACATTTAGAGCCTCATTAGATACTTCCTTCGCCAAATTTTCAAATTTATGAAGCATTCTGAAATTAAAGTAAACTTAAATCAATAAATATAGTAAATAAAATATAAAATAAAAAATATCTTGCTATTTCTTAAATAAAAGAAATATATTATTTATAAATTAATGTTTGCATCTTCACTTTAAATGAAATTATAAAGCTGATAAATAAAATTCAATTATTTTTTTGATATTGGGGAAAAATCTAGATGTAATGAAATAACAAAAATATTTAAGTTTTAGTGTATTTTATCAGAGACAGATTGAACTCCATCTAATAAATAACAACTGAATAAGTTGGTATTTCCTTTCAGTGACAATAATAAAAAAAAAATCAACAAATAATGCATATTCCTAAAACTGCTCACTTGCATAACAAATATACATCAAATGAAAGGATAAAAAAAATTAGGGGATAGTATAAGAAGAGAACAGTTACACTGTTGTGCCAAGTTGTTAATTGAAGGATAAGCATCAAAATCAGTATCTCTCAAAACCATTTTCAATATGTATATCCCTTCAATAGCTATTTCTAAAAACTGTATATCTTGCTTTTAAAAATGCTATTTTGAAATCATAAGATTCTTGTTCAGTGCCCGTCTTAAGGTAAAATAATATAAACAAAAATAAGTTGAAAAGAAAAACAATGCATCAAAAAACATAAAGTTTTATATTACTTGTAAAAAAGAAATAACTGTTAATTCACATTAAATACAGAAGATGAAGATCAAATGGTTGATAGTGCTCTATAATTTCTAGTTAACTGTATAATGTCATTAATTTTTGTTACCTGAAAAGCTCATAGCAATATTTACACAGTTCACCAACCAGTTAAAACATTCTAGTGAGATTGCTGAGGTTTTTCTATTATTATTAATTAACTTGACTGAAATCGCACACACAAGAAAGAAAATAAGTTTTCAATCTGGGCTTAGGTTAAAAGGTTATTGAGATAAAAACAATTATTATTA
This sequence comes from Araneus ventricosus, assembly GCA_013235015.1. Classification (NCBI taxonomy): domain Eukaryota; kingdom Metazoa; phylum Arthropoda; class Arachnida; order Araneae; family Araneidae; genus Araneus; species Araneus ventricosus. Next base: position 354,163 of record BGPR01000057.1, read on the forward strand.
ACACTATGTATGAAATTTTAAGAACAGAAAGCTTGCTTGATTAGTTTTACTACTATTAAATTATTAGACTCAAAGTTTGCATTTATTGCATCAAAATTGAAACTTCATATTTTTATTTTACTGAAATTGATATGGAGAATAAGCATACAGCCATTTAAGAAACCACCACATTTTTAGACAAACATCCTGCTCTTTTTTTATAATGGAATCACAAGGCAATAAAGAATTTTAGACTTATTTTATATGTTCAAATGGTAACAATTGTAGCACTAAATTATTTATTCTAAAGGAAGAGGTTTTTTTGTGGTTAAATTAACATTTTATTTTGAAGCTACATGAAGGCTACTTTGGAATGACTGCTGTTAGTCTGAATCATGGTCAGATGCCAAGAATGACTCCTGAGCTGGCATCCTCCTCTTCAATATTCAACACTATGCCCAAGTACATGGTAGATCTCAGGCAAAATCATGTCTGTCACCATGCTAAGTTAATAATGTACTCTGAAAAACATGTTTGTGGCAGTTATAGGATTAATAATAAATATCATAATTAACACTATTATGAGAAAAGGAGCATTATTGATAAGTAGTTCAAGCATTCATAATACCTGCAATATACAAAACACAAATATGTTTACAGTAATTACTTTTCATTATACTTATTGACTTCAGATATCCATTTACAGCAATCTTCATTCCATAACTGAATCCAATCAGATTTTAGCTGAAGCAATAAATAATAATGGTTAATAAATGAAAAAGATTTCAGAACAATCATGATCACATTTATGACAGAATTTTAAATTTCCCAAAAAAGATATATAGATAATTTTTATTCAACAATAATTAAGCAATAGGAGAACGGAAATTGAAATAAAAAATTAGTGAATATTTGGTATATAAATTCAATTTATTCATTCACAAAATGCAAATAATTTCTAAATGTCAATAAAAAAATGAATGCAAAAATTTCACTACTAAAGTTTGAATGCAGTTTAATGAGACATATTATTTTGTATAATTCATAAAACTACAAGATTTCCTTCTTGATTTTATTTGGTTTGCATTGATTAATATTATAGTCAAATATTTTTTAATAAAAAAAGTAGCATATGATATTTTTCATTAAAAATAAGCTGCAATAAAAATCAAAAGACTTCAATGAAAAATTCAAACATTTGAAGGATTTAAAAGTAATTTAAAAACATCGGAGCTGTTTTTTCATCTCTTTCAAATACTTCCTCATCTTTATTCTGCATTCATTTCATACAGGGTAAAATTATTGTCATTAAATTATATAAAAGGGAATATGGGGTATACATGTTTCTTAGATAATATTCATCACACAAATTAAGAAGAACTGTGCAATAAAATAAATTAAAAACATGTTTCTAAAACACATTTAAGAAAGTAAAGTTCACATATAAAAGATAGAAATGGCAAGATTATAGCTGACATGAAATTTTGAATGGGTCTTCAAAGCTTTGTAAAAACTGTGGAATGTTTCTTTTTCTCTTTATTTTACAAAAAAAGAAGGGAATTTTATAATTTATTGGTATACAACCATTATTCATAATGTAACAGATATGGCATAGACAAAAATTAAAATTTCAAATATCAAAAACTTAAAAATCACCTTTTGAACATCTGGATTATTTGCAAGAACACTTAAATATAATGAATCCTTTAATAAATCCTTTACTATAGTGCACATAATTATTGCATTCTTCTTTAGTTTGGTTGGTGAATTAATGAGAAGATCATCCAAAAATATAAGAAAGAATTCAATCTGAAAAGATAAAATATCATTAAAATTAAAACCAGAATTTTTGTATCATTTAAAAAAATATGTAAAATAGATTGAATCAAAATAATTTTTTTAAAATCTAAAAAAATTAAATATATTTGTATAGTTAAAGAAATTTGATAACTTGAAATTGAAGAACAGATATGCAAGGCAGAGAAACAAAAATCTTTATATATATAAGACAAAAGATCGAAATTAAGAATACGATTAATTTTTTTAAAGGGACAAAACATAATGCATATCCATAGTCAGGAGTAGGGATGTAACACAAATAGTGATTTGGCCGAATATTCGGTTATTCGGCCAAATTTCAGGCCGGATACCAAATTTTTAAAAACCTTTCACCTTTGATTGAAAATGAAATATTTTTCAAATTTTAAATTTAAAAAAATTAATATTAAATAAAATTCATGTTTTATTATTTGTATATTTAAAATAATGTTAATATCTTTATATATAATAGCTATATTTTAAATACCTTAATTCCAATAATAAGAAACTCTTTTCGTTTTGGGATTGTTTCAAAGAAATAAAAGAGTAATCATCGCAGAACATGACAATAACAAACACATAAGAAAATTGAATGGATAAAATAAGATTACTAGAAGTAAATTCCTATTTTGATAAAGAACTTCTAATAGATAGGATGAAGTGTCCACTTAATTGGTGGCGGAAAAATTTCCAAGGTTCACAAATTTAGCAAGAAAATATCTTTCAGCACCTGCAAGCATTTTATAGTGACTGTTTATTTTCTGAAGTTGTAATATATATAAAACCATGCAAAACAGACTTCTATAAATGATACGCAACATTATTAAATACACTTATGTACTATGCAACTTAAAATTGGATAAATGCTAGATTTTTTTATAATAAATGTACCAAAATGTAATTCTGCAATATTCTTTATTAAATATATTGAAAACAATATTTTTTAAAAACATTTTATCATGAATTTATTTTGCCGAATATCTGTTTAGCATTCAGCCAGACAGAATATTCGGGAAAGGGCCGAATAGGCTCATACTTAAAATTCACTATATCCCCAGTTGAAATTATATGTTTATGAAATAAAATAAAACAGACTCGCTCCTGAAAATGCTCAAAAATTATTATTCTTGTATAATAATTTCAAGCTTTGCAGTGATAAAATATTATATGTAACTTTTATAAATACACCTATGCAACTTAAAATTAGGTAAAAATGTTAAGAGATTTCTTGGTAATAAATGTACTGAAATGTAATTCTACAATATTCTTTGTTAAATATGTATTTTAAAGCACATTAAAAAAATCATTATCCTGAATATATTCGGCCGGATATCTGCTTATTACTCGGCAAAAGGGCCAAATACCGAATAGTTCCCGAATATTCATTACATCCCTAGTCAGGAGCATATAGTAAATTATGAATATTTTTCAACTGAATACAATTTTTTTTAACAACATTATTACTATTAAAGGCAATTCATAAATTCCAGAAGTTATCACAGTATTCATTTTTAAGATGAACTTACTCTAGTAATTGAAAATACAACTAGATGAAGAATTTTCTGTTTGAAAGGGTGAGTAGCTAAAATTTCCACAACATATTCCTTGATCAGTGAATCTTGATGAGGTGAAAAGACAGACATCAAAAGACTGCCCAACTGAAATATTAAATAATAAATATAAGGCAACATAAAAAAAAAACCTGCATGATATAAATTATCCTTTTACACATATTTATCCAATTTTTCAATTTCTGATGTATTCAATTTCCAGTGGTCACACTACTTAAATTGAGAAATGCAATCAGTATGCAGTTTTCAAAAAATTTAATCTGAATCAAAAGTATTATATATATAAATCAAGTATTTTCTTATCTCGACACATGCCTGAGAGCCTCTTACTCTTTTCTGTTACAAAATTTGTAATGTTCATACATATTGTTAACTTTTCATGGTGATATGAACATATGTGTGGGTAAAAGTTTAAGATAAAGAATAAGGATAAAAGGCATAAGTTAATCTTTAACTCCAAAAATTAGAGTGATAAAGGTTACTGAAAAAATTTGAAAAAACTGCAATTTCCTTATTATTTAACATGCATATGCAACAAGCAAAAGTTTTTTTTTCATTTTGCATTTTACTTATTTATTTTACAGTTCATTATCTGTTATACATTTTGAACAATTTCATTCACTTAGGGTTCTAGAGAGGAATGTTAAATCTATACTAAACTTAACTTCTGTAATCATTAACTACAAAAATATAAATATTTGGATACGGTCTGCCATAATATTTCATCCTTATATTAAACCTTTCAAAAAGTTGGTTTTATTATGTTAAAATGGTGCTTCATAAAACTTGATATATAAAAAATAATTTATTATATGATACCTTTCAAATTTCATTCATTTAGTACGCATGAGTAGTAAGTTAATTTAATTGAGTAGCAAATTAATTTAACTAATTAATGCAATTAGTTAGCTCAAACTTTTAGGATTTAGTGCCATTTATTTTAAAACAAAATCACAATCGGGAATATTTTACTAACAATTTGATTGACAAAAAGAAATAATCTCTAAAACATAAAATGCTTTAATAATATGTAAAAGGCCTTTTTCTCATAAAGTTTGGCACTAGTTAGTTTAAAATATTAGAATAAGAAAATTGGCCTTTAGTTAGTTTTTTTTATGAAGCTGAAAAACTATGTAAAGATAATTATTGTAAATAATAAAAATATTTTTAACTGAAAAATTCATACTTCTTTTCTTATATTTAAATAGCAATTAGTTTGATAAAGTTTTAGTGAATGGGCGAGAATATAATACACAAATCAAGTAAAAAAAAGAAACAAAGGAAGACAAAATACAGACACTCTTCAAAATTGTGAAATTTTATTCATACAAGAATCATTGCCCCTTCTCCAAAATTTTGGAAAATCATACATCCTAGTTAAAGCTTAGGAAATGCCAGGAGAATAAAATTAAACTCGAATGAATGTGGCTGTCACTTTTACCAAAAATTGCATATACCACATTTAAGCCATATCTAATAAAACAGCCATCCCACCTCCTGGGTCACCGAGAGCAGGTATCTAGTGCTTGTTATTAGATTCCAAATTAGATTAGAAAAGATTTCCTATTAAAAAATTAGACTTCAAATCATATTTTAATTCTCACATCAAGACATATCACAATAAAGCTAACTTATTGCTAGCAAGAGCTCATAGTGATAACGCACAAACCTTTCCTTAACATACTTATAACAAGATTAGCATTACTGCATAGCTCCCCTATTTGGTGATTAGTAGCCAGCCATTACAAGACTTAGAATGCTGAAAATGTTTTAGAATCAGTGACTAAAGCTCAAATTCATGAATCATGAATACATCATGGTGTATCAGATGTAAGACATAATGATTTAGAAAATTATATCAATTTTGGACCATGACAAAAATACTTCATTCAATGTTTTTCCTAAAAATAATCTCAGATGCCAAAGGAGATTCCTGCAAGACCTAGCAGTTCCAGAAAACGGCTTTGTGCCATCTTGTCACACCTTCAGTAGTAGCTCGTCCATTAGGGATGCAGAGCTGCAGCACTCCCTGAAATTTATTTTTAAACTTGTATTTTCGTTTTTAATCTTATTCGCTTACTTTTCACTCTCAAAGTTCCATAACTTGCGAAAATACAAAAAAAAGTAATGAAAATTGAAAAGACAGAAAATGAAACAACAAGTAAGAGAGAAACAGTTCTGAGCTGCTAAGTACTCTGCTCCCCCAAAATTCGACCACTGCACAGAAAATCCGGAGAGAAAAAGCAATCCTTTCTCCGTTTAATTTAGACGGGCTATGGGCTGCCGGGTGAGCAGCTCTGGTTGGCACGGAGCCAACTCAACAAAAAAAAGATGCTCCTTTTAATTTATTTTTCTTTTTTGTCTCAATCCCACACAAAGTGCCAATCTCATTGGCTGTTTATTGGTTTTGGTTTGTGTTGCGTCGACAGAAACACATCTGGTTGATTGATTATTTGCTTTCTCTTGATAGAAGACTAGATTTCTTTTGAAGAAGATAATCATTTTTGGACGACTGTTATTGAGTGAAGTGACTGTGATTGGGCAAGGAGGGAAGTGTGTATGTGGAGCTCCGATTTTTTTTTTTCATCAGCAGAATTGTCACATCAACATTCATTTAACATTCTGTTAGTAAAACTAGTAGTAAATGTCATATATGTTGGTTCTTTAATTTGTTTGAAAAGCAGGAAATTTGATATCTGGTTTTGGAATTAAAAAATTTGGCCTACTGAAAGTTAAATTAGCTTTTTAAAAATGTATTCCATTGATAAATATTTTCTTGCAGCCCTACTCATTTCTGAGCTCACAAGCCACCACTGCACACCTTCAAAAACTTCTCAGTAGTTAAAGAAGATGCATCAACTCTAACTCTAGTTATAAATCTGAACCATTTAAATTTTTTCAAATTTCATTTTAAAAATGTGTTATATTATGCACAATACAATGACCATTTTTGAGAATTCATTTTATAAGTTCCCCCACCCCAACTTAAAACCTTGCTCCAAATTCTTTAGGCATTGTGTCACTAATCTTCTTTTAGTCAACTTAAATTAAATCTGTTGTAAAGTCTCCTGCTCACATTTTCTTACTACAGTTCTAGTGTTTCTTGAGCCCTTTAAATTTATTACATAATTTTTTTTATGATGGAATGTTTCTTCTTATCAATAATTAAATTTTAATTATGTTTTCTTCTCAACTACACACCTGCAAAAATTCTATTTAAATGCAACATAATTATGATGAAGAGTTGCACAGTTTTCCAAAATCTAGCATGTTTTAGCTGTATCTTACTCTCCATTGCTTAGGCCAAAGTGAATAAAATTTCCATAACTCAGCACATCCTGATTCTTATTTTTGGATGTTTCGTCCGAGTCCATAAACATTACACAGTTGGAGACGAGTTACCAAAACATTCATTCATTGCACGCAAGAATCATATTACTGTTGGGAATAAATCTCTCCTTTTTATCGGCAGCATCAGCTAAACTATAATTTTCGAATCTTGTTGGCTCTAGTTGGTCAGCATTACGATCAACACTAACTGGAATGATATGCCGATTCGAATCGCTGATTGATCCCAATCGGCATGTCATTGAAGATGTAAATTTCTTAATCGCCACACATATATAAAGGTGCGATGCTAGTTTTCTTTCGGGTTACTGGTTGGCAGTTTCTGGCTCGCTGTGTGTTCTCTTACTGGCCCTCTGGCTTTTACTTTCTCCTTCCGGAGAGACGTTGAGATGTGTGTGTGTTATGACATGTGTTAAGTATTGTTTATATTATTGTCTATCTTGTGTTATGGCTACGAGTGGTATCCATGTTGTGCCGTAATAAATGTCAAGTTTAAATTTAAACTGTCCTCATCGTCATTTGTGTGGATCTCTATCTTCATGAAAAATTAAATTTATCAATTCAGGTTAATTTTTCACAAGATTGGTTATGGGCCAGAATCCCACAATGACGATTGGATTTTAAACTTGATTGTCAGAATCCCCTCAAGAGAGATATTTGCTTATTGAGACTATTGTTTTAATCTCTCAAGAAGTGCTAAGAGGGGGGGCAACATGAATGACAAAATAGCCCCATTGACATCGGATAACTATCCAAGCTGGAAACAGGACATGATAGCAATTTTATTGGACCGTAATGTGTATGACATTGTTTTAGGAAAGGAAAATCCTCCCGGCGATGATGCAACTGAAAAGGAGAAAATGCGTTTCAAAAAACGTTGTAATAAATCTTTTTCATCCATCTATCTTAATGTTTCCAAAGATCTTCGACCTTTGATCGCTGATATAACGGAAGGGAAAAAAGCCTGGGAAGTAATTCAGAAATATTTTCACCCAGAAAGTAGAGCCCGTACGATAGGTTTATTAGATCAGTTCTTTTCTTGCAGGATTGAGATTAACGAGAAAATCGGTCTGTACGCAGCTAGACTTCGCAAAATCATAGCCAACTTGTTAGATTGTGGCGAAAAAGTCCCCTTGAAATACCAAGCATTTCAACTCATTAGATTTTTACCAGACTGCTTCGGGGCAATTGTCCAAGCGATTTATAGGTGGCCTGATGACCAGTTTACATTTGATCAAGTTCTAAATGAACTTATAGCCAAAGAGGCACGTTTGGAGCAGTGTTCTAGAGATCATGAACAATTTGCCCTACACAGTGCCACTCCACTTAGAACCGGTACAAGAAACATTTCTAAGATAAATCGTCCACAAGACAAGGCTAAGAAATATAATAAAACAGGGTATAGTGACAGGAACTACTCGGTAAAGAAAAAGGGTAGCCCAAAATCTTTTATAGCTGAAGCATGCATAACCGAAAGATCGGATCCAAATGCGTGGATTATAGATAGTGCAGCTACGACACATTTCTGTTCGGATAGAAAGTGGTTTACTAAGTTTGAACCATCTAATAAGCCTGAACACATCTACTTGGCAAATAGCGATACATGCCCAATTGAAGGCAAAGGAACTGTAAAACTGTCTTATCCAAATGGTCAATGTTTTTTCTTGAATAATGTCATTTATTCCTCACAGATAAGGCATAACTTGATATCCGCACCCAAGCTGGATCAAGGAGGGGCGAAGTTCATCGGACAGCGGAGAAAAATTCAAGTTTTTGACGGAAAAGAAAGGCTATTTACAGCGACCTTGTGTAGAGGTCTTTATAAAACGTATCCGAAGCCACCTCAAATTACAAAGGTAACGTCTTATAATATTTCAAAAACGGAAGATCGGAAAAATAAGTCAGAAAAGACCAAGCGTTTTGTAGCAAGGACTGGTAACCTTACTGAATGGCACCAAAAGTATGGTCACATTAACACTAAATATATTGTGTCTTCTATACCTGCCGTAAGAGGTTTACCTATTTTGAAAAATCAAAAAATTGATTGTTTACCATGCCGATTGGCAAAAAGTAGAAGAAAATCTTTCAAACCCTTAGGGGGCATAAGATCTAAAGAACCACTGCAATTAATCTATACGGATATCTGTGGTCCATTCCCTAAACAAACTCACAATGGCTACAAATATTTCATCACCTTTATCGATGATTTTAGTCGAAAGGTAACTTGTTTTTTAATTAAAACCAAAAATGAAGCATCGGACGCGTTTCGTAAATATCAAGCTCGCGCCGAAAGATTCACCGGTAAGAAAATCATCTGCATTCGTTCGGATAATGGGGGAGAATTTCGAGGATTAAGGTTCCAGAAAGACTTGGAGAATATGGGTATTAAGGTAGAATTCACCAATTCCCACACCCCAGAGGAAAACGGTGTAGCTGAAAGATATAATTATACAGCTTGCGATGGGATCAAGGCTTTATTAAATAGTAGTGGTCTACCTGAGAATTTTTGGGGTGAAGCTCTTTTAACTTTTACCTACTGCTGGAACAGAAGTGTTCATAGAGATTTTAAGAAGACTCCATTCGAACTTTACGGGGGTTTCAAACCATCAGTTACACACTTAAAACCGTTTGGAATTGAGGCATTCGTTGGAATACCTAAACAAAGAAGGTCTAAGTTACAGATGAGGGCAAAACGAGGCGTGATGATCGGTTACGCTTTACAAACGAAAGGGTACCGCATCTATTTACCTGAAGAACGCCGGATCATTGAAACAATAAATGTATCATTCGGAAATAAGATTTACAAGGAGGTCAACGATCGCAGCGGAATCGAACTGGACCCTAAAACAGGAACATTTAATTACACAAGTCACCAAACAACGGAAGAACCCGAGTATGAGGAATCGGACACCAGTAACTCGGATTCATCATCAGATGAAGAATTGCCAGTTTCTAAAATTTCTTTGTCTAAAATCTCAACACAACCAGAATTAGAACAGTACAAGACAGCGAGTGAAGAGACTGAAGATGAAACTGAAATTGAAGAACCATCAGGTTTTTATTGGCTTCGCAAGGCAGTACC
>BGPR01000057.1:364060-506088 GCA_013235015.1 Araneus ventricosus
GACTTCGGTCTATAAACGAAGTTAAAAAGTATTGTGAAGACCATGAATTAGAATATAATCCTAAACTTTTCAATTTTTCAGGAAACGTCTTTTACCAAGGACCAGTAAAGACCGGCAAAGAATTAGAAGCTCCACAAACAAGTTCTATGTCGGCCTGACTAGACATTGAAGTTAAAATTCCGAGATTTTTTCAGGAAGCCATAAGGTTAAAGGATGCCGAACAGTGGAAAGCAGCCAGAAAAGTTTGGAGTCTCGTCCCGGCACCACCCAAAGAAGTCAAAGTTGTAGGATGCCGTTGGGTATATAATCTTAAAAAGAATAATGAAGGTAAGGCTGTCCGTTATAAGGCACGTTTAGTCGCGCAAGGCTTCTCGCAACGTAAAGGTGAAAATTACGAGGAAACTTTTTCCCCGGTCATCAATTTTTCTCTAATACGATTATTTTTTGCCATTTTTGTGAACCTGTTACAATGGTTACACTGGCAAGTAGATGTAAATTGCGCCTATTTGTATGCTAAATTAGACGAAACGGTGTATATGCGACAACCACCAGGCTATAAAAGCAAACACTATCCAGATTACGTTTGCAAATTAGACCGAGCGCTCTACGGACTTAAGCAATCCGGAAGACAATGGTTTACTGAAATTTCCAGTGTACTAGAAAAATTGGGTTTTACAAAGTTGAAGTGGGCAAACGGAGTGTTTTTAAAGAACAAAGTTATACTTTTGCTATATGTAGACGATATTGTTATTCTAGGGAAAACTAATGAAGAAATACAAATGACGGTAAAATTGCTTGCAAACAATTTTGATTTAAAGATAATAGGAAAAACTAGGACTCTTCTAGGAATTCAGTTTATAGAAGAAAATAATAAAGTTTATTTATCTCAGGAGCATTACATAACCGAAGTTTATAATCGGTATAAGAAATTTTTACCGCCAATATCGTCACTTCCTATTTCGAAAGGCAGTGTTTACTCCAAGTTACAATGTCCTACGACTGATGAAGAAACTAAAGAAATGGAGCGTTATCCATATAGGAGTGTAATAGGATGCTTAGCTTTCATTGCATCGAGAACTAGACCCGATATTAATTATGCTGTTAATCTTTTTTCACAGTTTCAATCCAATCCAGGAGTCGTCCATTGGAGCGGTTTGATGAAATTATTGGGATATCTACAAGCTACAAGAAACTACAAACTAGACATCGGAAACATTGCCGAAATTTCCCTAACTGCATACTCGGATGCCGACTTTGCATCTTGCACAGATGATAGAATTTCAGTAGGCGGACACGTAGTTTTCTGTGGAAATGCACCAGTTTCATGGAGAACCGCCAAGCAAAAATCGGTGACTCTTTCGTCTATGGAAGCTGAATTCTTAAGTATTTGTGAAACGGCGAAGGAGCTGATGTGGCTAAAGAATGTTCTTGAAGAATTCCAATCCAGCAATGTGTTATTAGGTGACATTTCTTGTAAGTTACTCAGTGACAATATGGCTGCAATTCAATTTTCTAAATCATCGATTGAAAATAATCGCACTAAGCACATAGATGTAAAATTTCATTTTGTCAGGAATCTGTTAAACTTAAAAGTGTTTAAATTATTGTATGTTAATACGAAGATGAATATTGCTGACATATTTACCAAAGCTCAGACAAAATTTCAGCTTAATAAATTTAATGAGAAGTTATTCAAAAATTAGATTTGTATAATATTAGAAGTAATCTTTAAGAGTTAATGTTAAGTTGCATATAATTAAGTTCTAGTATAAATATATGCACCATATAAGAATGTATTTTAAGGAATTTATTAGATGCATAGTATCCTGATTAATCTTGTTTTCTGAAAACTTGTTAGGGTAACATTTTTATCTCTTGCCTTTGTCACTTGGGTAATTTTTGAAATGCTTCATCTTGATTATATAATGTGTAAATAAAATTAAATTTATTTGGACACTGTAAAAATCAGCATTTGTTAGATGTTAAAGTATTGTATGTTATATGACAAATTGTTATTTAAGTATGAAAATTTCAATGTATCAAAATAATGGAATCATAGAAACAACTAAATTTTTATAACTAATATAAATTTTTAGACACCAAATTTAAATTGTATGTGTGCGGCGATGAAACTGATAAATTTATTTCAGTTTTGGTCAATTTTATAAACAAATTTTTTGAATTAGAGTTATTTAGGGATATAGCTGAAATACTGCCGAGGGGGGCATTTGTTGGGAATAAATCTCTCCTTTTTATCGGCAGCATCAGCTAAACTATAATTTTCGAATCTTGTTGGCTCTAGTTGGTCAGCATTACGATCAACACTAACTGGAATGATATGCCGATTCGAATCGCTGATTGATCCCAATCGGCATGTCATTGAAGATGTAAATTTCTTAATCGCCACACATATATAAAGGTGCGATGCTAGTTTTCTTTCGGGTTACTGGTTGGCAGTTTCTGGCTCGCTGTGTGTTCTCTTACTGGCCCTCTGGCTTTTACTTTCTCCTTCCGGAGAAGACGTCGAGATGTGTGTGTGTTATGACATGTGTTAAGTATTGTTTATATTATTGTCTATCTTGTGTTATGGCTACGAGTGGTATCCATGTTGTGCCGTAATAAATGTCAAGTTTAAATTTAAACTGTCTCCATCGTCAATTGTGTGGATCTCTATCTTCATGAAAAATTAAATTTAACAATTTAGGTTAATTTTTCACAAGAATTACTCTATAAACTTCACATTTAGTGAGACGTTCTAATTCACATTCATTTTCAATTGATCTAGAGACGAGTTAACTGCCATATAGCCTTCTAGTTCTACTCATCAATGCACTCTGCCACAAGAATGGCATTACTATCGCCAACTTTTTCTTACACCTGTGCGATCAGATGACCAGATTACCCTGGTAAACTGGTTTTTTTTAAATAATGGTTCCATACATTTCATGAAGCAATGCAATTAGCTATCAATATTGCAGAAAACTAACGTTTTGTCAGAAAACGTACAGGAAACTCAAAAATGATAATGCAAGTATTAACAAGATCAACCAAGAGTTTGAAAGAGGAATATATATCTAGTGCTTATAATTTTTAAAAATTTTACTGTTCAGGAAAACCTGAATTTTTTAAAAAACTAGAAATTTATTAGCAATTTAATTTTTTTCCCTCTAAAGAGACACATAAGAAAACCTGATATTCAATATATAATGAGTAGTAAATTAATGCAATTTTGGTTACATACTTTCTGAAACAGCATGTTATTATAAAATATTATACGGTATTGTGAATACAGTAAAAGCTCAACTAACCGGCATGCTCGGGAAACTCCGATTTCCGGATACCTGAAAAGTCCGGATAGTTGAGTGTGACGGGAAAAATGGGAAGGGGGTAGATTGTAGCCTTTTTTTTAAAAAGACTTTTAAGGCCATATAATTTGTTTTTTTCATTTTGAAATGTGCATTAAATATATTTTTTAAAAATACTTCTTTATCTTCCATAACATTGTATTTACAAAATATATTATGAAGATTTTAATTTAACATTGATGATTTAAAAAAAAATATGATCTGTAGCCGAATTTTTATCGTAAATATATAGATAGTAAAAATATAAACACATAAAAATAGCTGACGAAACTGAAAAATATTCTACTCAGAAAGCATAATAAAACTCTTTTAAGTGATCATAAACAAATCCCAAGATTGAATATAAAACCTAATGATCTTTTAGAAGATCGCAAGGGTTATTGCGCAATACGCGCGCATCCAATTCTTCCGCCTGTGATATTACGTAATCGAAATCAACATTTGCCGATATTTGGAGGGTAAAGAAATAAAGGAAAAGAAAGAGACTTACTGTCTAGAGTAACCCCCCCCCCCATGAGCTTTTTTTTCCTACCGATTCTGTCCCTTTACCTTTTTTTTTTTTGGTTGTCGATTTCGATTTTAGGTCTTGTTTTTTGGCGAAAAGTGAGGACCTTTATTTTTTTTTGGTTCTCACTTTTGCTTTCGAACCCCCCCATAAAACGAGTCTGTGTATATTGCTTTTTTTTTTCCTTCTACGCCCCTCCGTGCGGAGCGAACGTTGCATTCCAGAAATAAATTGTCCGCGTGAATGGAACGGGGTGCATACGCGCTAAATTTTGGTGCGCAGATGTAAAACTTTTAGAAAAACTCATTTTCTAATTTTTCCGGTTAGTTGAGCTTTCCGGATGCTTGAATGCCGGATAATCGAGAGTTTACTGTATTATATGATATTCTATATTGCAAAATATCTTTGTGCTAATGGGTACAAAAATTATATTTCCAATTTAGTATTTTTTTCTTATTAAAATTTAAACTTAACTTTATATGTGACAGGTATTTACATGCTTTTAATTTAAAGATAACTAAAATTGGAAAAACAAGGAAAAACCTGAGATAATTACCACTTTTTTCAAAGCATCCTTTAGAGAGCACATTAGCGTTGAGTATTCGCTTTTCAAATTGTTTATACTTTTATTCTGAAAGAAATAATGATGAAATATACTATGCAAAAGTCAAAATTTAAAAAAAAAAATGAATGATCATACAATTAATTTGAGCTATACATTGATCAAAGAACAATCTAATGCATTAAATTAAACTCTTCTTTTCAGCTTAGTGAACACTCAAACAGTTTAAAAAGTTCATAAAATTACATTTTGAAAATATGAAATATAATATCTATACTAAATACAAATTAAAATAATCTTAAAACTTGTTTTTGAATACAGTTTTAATTAAATCTATATATATGGAAAGTAAATGTGTTTCTTGATTTGATGCTCTTTAGAACAGATCATTAGACTTAAAGTTGTCAAACATGGCACAAATATACTTTGGAGGGTAAAGATGTGAAAGGTCTCTTTACATTAAAGCATAACATTCATAAAATTGATTTTAAGAGCCAAAATCGGGAAGAAAAAAAATGAAAGCTGGTGTAGACTATTCAGAATCTAATCAATCATTTCATCGTAATTATACAAATAACACATTACTTTTTCTTTAGTAAGGACGTAATACTATAATATATTTGAGGTTGCATTAATTGTCTGGAGGAAACGATGTTCTTAATGATGATGGGCCAGTGCTCATCTTCAATTGATAAAAAACATATCTTCTCTTTCCTGCATTGATATTCTATCAACAAAAATCATGAAAATGATGCAGAAAGTAAAATAATGCATAGAAAATAATCATTTCCATCAAAGCTAATTTTTTAATTAACAAATATATCTAGAGGCTGTCAGAAAATCCATGTTTTTATAGTTTCATAAAGATTTTTCACTTAACTCTAAAAAACTTATAGACCAAAATGAGTATTTCAGTTTAAATTTGTAATACTTATAAACAGTAAATGTTAATGCTGAGGATGCAAACGAGCTGAATCGAATAATATATCACAACAAGCTCAGATTTTTCTATCATATGCATGTTTTCAATAAAAAATTTAAAGAATTTTTAAATTGCTTTTAGAAAACACAAAATATTTAAAATTATGTTCATATTTGAGACAAATGAGAAAAATTAATGAAAAAATCATCAATCAAGTGTGTATCAAGTTATCAAATGTTACATAGCGAATTAACCAGGAATACTTAATTAATATTTGAAAAAACAGAATTTTTTAAATCATATAGAATCATTTGGCCCTAAAATGGCATTGTTAACAAGATGTCTAAAAATTTCACTTTTAAGACATATTGTTAAACTATGAATTTTAAATCATATTTATACAAGGATAATATTTTGACTCCTAAGCTATTGTGAGTTAATGCTAAACAGAAAGGAAATACTTTTGAACACTAAATCGTAACAATTATGTATCACTCTATTACCATTGTTATTCCAAGGCCTTTAATACAAAAGATAAAAATGGCTTTTATGAAATCCCTTTCTTTATTGGAGATTTTTATCCGAGGATCTAGAGGAGGAAAGTCAAATAAGTAAATTGATACAGAGCAATTTTAAATTTCTAATAAACAAAATAAAAAAAAATTGAGAACATACCTTTAAATACTATAAAGTGCATTACTTCTGCAAGCAAGTATTCAAATCTATTGATAATTTCAGTCATGGGAATTTCATGTACTGATCTTTCAATGAGAGAAAGATCCTTTTCAACAGGATATAACTCATCAGGCTCTACTCCGATGTCATCAACAGGCACTGAGATGGTAGAAAAAGTACCTAAGCTTTCTTGAAACTCGTTTAGAAGTTCCCAAACTGTTTTATCTTACACAAAAATAAATATGAACATTGAGTATGGCAGTAAAAGCTGGGATTTTCTTACAGTTAAAGTTCATCATGAATAAAATAAGAATTATTGACATTAAAACAGCATAAGTCAAATGCAAAGTAAATCTCAAGTACCAGCAACTGCAGAAAAGAGGTTTCAAAAATTCTGTCAAAATAATAGAATTAAATTATCAGAATTCCAATGAAACTGGAAACATTCTTAAGAGAAAATAGTTAGAATTTAACATATAAATTAAAATAATCTCAGTGGATGAAAATGAAAATCGTATTTCACAAAATATAAACATTCTTATAAGAAAAGTCAGTCTCATAAGAAAAATTAAAATAAAAACACACAAAACTAATATTTTTTCTTTATTAAATTTTACTTTACTAACTCAAGACATCCATAACACAGGAAAATTGATAATCTTAAATTATTTTATAGAAGTTTATTGTTTTAATTACTAATGAAAATTTTAATCAAATCACTTTAATTCAATTTAAAGTTAAATGGGAAGAATAAGAGCAATATATCGAATCTTTTTCCCAGAAAGAAAATTTATGAACAAGCATTTCACTCACCATTAAGAAATGAAGAATTAGACTTTAAAGTATGAGAGTCCCATAATTGTGATAATTCTTCTATTACTTTAAACATAATACACTGGCATTCTCTTAAGATCTGAACTGAATTTGAACTGGGACCTATATGAAAATGAATGATAAAATACATTTAATCTGATATTTTAATAGATATTAAGTAAATATCATATAATAGAAGTTACATTAAATGTTAACACATACCATAATCTTCAATACAATTTCTTTCTAAACCAGCAAAACAATGAAGTATTTCACATAACTCTGAGAAATCTTTTGAGCGTTTTGAGCTAATATTAAAAAATAATAATAATTAGTCTTTTATAACCCATATCATTCACAGTGAAGTCACATTATAAAATTACCCCACAATACCTTTAATACTACCACAGAGTTTCTTTTCTTCACTTTTTTCTTAATTGACAGCAAAATTTTGGTACACATAAGTAGTTTAATTTATCACAGGTCTGCAACCAAAAAATTGCATACGATTTTTTTGCTGTATCCTACAGATCTTTGCATGAAAAAATGGGGAAAATATTTTAAAAGACCCATCATATCAGATTTTTGTCAAAAATAAAGTATTAGGCATAATTTATGGAGAAATTTGTCATTACCATGGTCTTTTAAAAATTTCTCTATCTTTAATATTTTTTTATCAGTTGGAATATCATTTTTATGGTACAGGCATTGGCAGAATGGTTTTATTCCATTTTTTTGAAAAGAGGAAATTTTGTTTACTGTATTGTAGCAAAAGGTCTCTCTGTGGTGTATGGTGTAAACAGTCCAACACGCAGGATAATGGAGAATGAAGGTTTATTTACAAATATGCAGGAAAAGATGTAGCACAGGTACAGGAAACAATAGTCCTTGCACAGATTACCAACGTAAATAAACAACAATTCACAGGTAATGACAGTTCAGCACTTTGATATCTAACAACACAAACAGTCAGCAAATAACTAGCAACGACAATAACAGCTCAGCTCACCAGCTGATTAGCTCACACAGCGGATAGAACTCCGAAGACGTTTGCGCTTCAAAGCGAAGTAACCAGTCGATCAAAGACGTTCTTCTGAACTAGGCTCCGTCCTTAAATATTCTCTCCGACAGGCCGTGATGTTACATGGTGTTTTCTTGTGTATTCCCTTTCCTAGTAGAAATATCGAGAAAAGGGTTGCATTTTTGGGAATCATCTATTTGTCGCCAAATCGCCAAAATGGTTGCCAAGTTTGTCGTCAAGGTCATGGGTACCATAAGAGTCGCTGAGGTCACTCCATGCTTAACCTTGTAAAACTCTCTTCCCAACCATAAGACTTGCATTGCTGGGAAGCGACTTTCCATGTTTCTAACAGTATTGATCTCCCGGGGCAACTGGAATATTTCAGAATCGAATACATTTCCGATGCGAGGCACCTACTCGTAGATTTTCCAAAAACTAGCCTCACGGCAATCTTTCTGTTTGAGATAATAAATTTGTCTCAATTCTTGCACCATATTCCTTACATCTTTAGGAAATTAAAAAGACTTAGCTCTAATTTTGCAGATAATAAAGTATGATGAACACCACTGCATGGATTGCGGAAATGTCATTACAGATGCACTTATCAAAACTTTTGGGTCAGCAATCTGGCTACAGAAAATATCTGTGCTTTCTATGCTAAAGGGACATTCAAGAATAACAATTCCAATGGGAGAAAACTGATTGTCAATCTCATGATATGCTAAATCACAGTAAAAAGAATGTTGCCAAAAAAAGCTTGGTTTCTCAGGGATGATTCTACTGACACCATCACACATCATATAAGGGGAAAATGGAACAAGGAAAAAAAAAAAAGAGAATACCTCAAATACCTTTGTTCCAAGTTCTTGAAACTTTTGAAGGCCAAATTAAAAGAAGAAATATCTGTAGTTGCTAACATACAATAACTTTTACTTGATGCTTCATTTACAGACACTAAAGATGAAACCAATCAGCAGGAGTGATCTCCCCTAAGCTTTCTCATATACTGCCTAACAAAGGTATCCTGCCTGGCCCGTTTAAATATTGCAGACTTTCGGGAACATCAGAACGCCATGAGTACTCATATTATTTATATTGTTCTCACAGACTGTGGCAACACAGGAGTAAAATATGCTAAGAGGCAGTAAAATGCGCCAAGTGGGTACCAATACACAATATGGCGTATATTTTTGTGTCATAGTATGAACAAGAAAACCAAACATGCAATTTGAACAAGTTTTTCCTCAACCAATTTAAACCTAAATCGGGAAACCTTAGGGTTAGAAGACCACATACCAATTCCAATTTTTCTAAGCCACTCCATTTAGGAGTTATGATCATATACAGACAGACAACACATTGATGAATTTGGTCCAAAATTTAATATGGATCTACAATTTTGTTGACAAAACTGTGTATCAAATTTTATACATCCAGCAATTTAAGTTTTTGAGTTATGTTCCATGGATGGAAACATGGGCAGGCAGAGGGACAAACTTCCTGAGGATGGATTTTGCCCAAAATCTGAAAGAAACCTACAAATTTGGTGTAAAGATCACATACCAAGTTTCATATGCCTAGTTGAACCTGTTTTTGAGTTATCGTGTCCACAGACAGACGAACATAATTCCAAAATTATGTTTTCCAGACTCGAGAAAAAATAACAGACAGTAAGTTGTTCACTTTTTTATATATTTTGATCTTACTGAGCATTTATACACATGTGGTGCAGAAATGACTACATCAAAAAACTTGAGACAATGGCATACAATAGGATAATGTATATTACATGCAAGATTACCTACTGCATTTTTAAAAGAAGGAAAATACTTCTGCTCTGTATTAAAAAAGTACAATTTAAGAAGAGGTTTTACACGCGGAAGAATTTCTTCACGAAGTTAGAGAAATCATTCACTAAAAAGTCTTTATTGTGTTGTAATATGATATATGATTTTTCTTTCCAGACTTGAGCAAATCTACATATTTCACAAAATAAATGCTTTGAATTTGTTATTATTATAAAATCCTAATTTTAAAATGATTTTTGTATATTAAAAATGTTACCAAGTAATGTCAAGTCTGTCAATGAGATTTCAATGTATTATAATTTTTCAATTTCATATGAAATTTATTGTAAAATAAAATAAAAAAGAAAGAAATACAGAAGAAAAGAAAATTACTTCTTTTCAGTTTAAATTAAGCTGCTTAATTTGCAGCAAAAATTTTACATATAAAAAGCAATCATCCCCCGTGGCAGAAAATTTAAAACAATAACAGAGATATTAACAATATATTGTAAGAATGTAAGGTAGATTTTATGTATTAATACTTGCCTACACAACTCAGTAGAAATTACTTTCAATAAATTATTAATAGATTTCAAGCATGAATTCATTTCCAATGTAGTAGTATCATTCTTATCTCTGAAAACAGAAACAAAAGCAGAAAATAAACACTAAATATAAAGTTTAAAGAAAGATGTTTTATTGAAGCAATTTGTTTATTATAGATAAATACTAGTAAATTCATGCAGTAAGTAACATTTTTACATTTGAAACAATAAACTGTTAAGAAATAATTAGAAAGTGATAGTCAACAAAATGGTTTAAATATATGCATAATATTATTCTTTGCACAGTAGATATTATTAATTAATTGAATGATTTCAAAACTCATTACTTGAGTAAGGCAAAAAAAATGAGTAAAGGAAGTAAAGTGAGCATTAGGGCGGGCCGAAAAAGTAGAAGTTTCTTAGATCTTTTTTGCGATAGTGCAGAATAGTTGCGAACTCTCAGCATTAAAAAGTGTGTAGAATCTTCTAACTCTGAATTGATATCTTCTGTCGCCTCAATGGGCAAAAAGTTGTGAAAATTGGACTAAAAACGGTCAAAATTCAAAAATTAATAAAAAATCACAGACATCGTTGATCGGTTTGCGGTAGTGCTTGAAAGTTACTATTTATTAACAACAACATCTTCACAAAACTTTAGAATTATAGGTTAATATCTTTTGCCGCCTCAATGGTGCTGAATATTGGAAATTAAAGGCGAATTTTTAAATAAATACATGTTTTACTTATATCATTATAATGTGAATAGAAACTTTATTCAACCTCTGAAACATACAAAATTACAAAAGCACTATTTTTTGGACTCAAATTGTAGCATTTGTTTTATGGATTCTAGTGTAGCTCTGATAAATCCATCCCTGTACTGCGGTCCAACTCTTTTTCTGGAGGCTTCAGTGACGAGCTTCACAATTCGCTCAACTGCTTGCGTGTGTGAAGGAAATTTAATAAAGTTCCAGCCGTCCAATGGCACATTGTCCTGTATCATCTTCAGAAGTTCATGACAACTGATACGTCTGAGAACTATAGGCGGTGTGTCATTACAAGCTTGCCAGACAATGAGATCTACGTAGTCTGTGGCTCGAAAGTTAACAGCAGGAATAATGAATCTACGAACACAATTTCCTTCTGGGCCAATTTCAGTATTTATGAATATGTAACCAATACACTATTGAATGATTTAAGCAACCTTATTTTTCTGGGATGTGACGGCACAGTCGTGAACACTGGAGTGTTTAATGGTGTAATTTGCAAGCTTGAATTGAAACTTCATCGGCCAATCCAATGGATTATCTGCTTACTTCATTTCAATGAGTTGCCATTACGACACCTATTTGAATGCAAGTCTTCTGGTCCCTCGTCTTATGCCGGAGACATTGGACGAAACTTGAAACGATGCGAGAAGCTGCCACTTGTTGCTTTTAATAGTATTAAATGTGAATTGCCAGGCATTGATCCCACCAACCTAAGTTGTGATCAGAAATATTTATTAGACATTTGCACATCGATTAGTTCTGGCGTTGGTTCTTCAGATATGGTGAAGTGTCAAAAAGGCTCGTTGAATTTGGCCCACTGGCTAACAACTGGAAATCGAATATTGAGACTTTATATAACAACATCAAACCCATCGAATGAGTTGATAACTTTTGTTGTATTCATTCTAAGAGTTTATGCACCCTCATGGTTCCGAATTAAGGTTCATCATTCCATAAAGGAAGGTGCTAGACACTTGTGGCATTTTATCAGCTTATCTCGATATTTGCCTAAGAAGTATCATGACATAATTGAACCAGTTATTTCTCACAATGCTTACTTTGAGGCTCCAGAAAACATGCTTTTGGTTATGTTAACTGATGGGAGATGCCATATTAGAACCCTTGCAGTTCGCCGAATTATCAAGGCAAGCGAAATTGGCCCAGATGGTAATTGTGTTGGTACATTCATTATTCCTGCTGTTAACTTTCGAGCCACAGACTACGTAGATCTCATTGTCTGGCAAGCTTGTAATGACACACCGCCTATAATTCTCAGACATATCAGTTGTCATGAACTTCTGAAGATGATACAGGACAATGTGCCAGTGGATGGCTGGAACTTTATTAAATTTCCTTCACACATGCAAGCAGTTCAGCGAATTGTGAAACTCGTCACTGAAACCTCCAGAAAAAGAGTTGGACCGCAGTACAAGGATGGATTTATCAGAGCTACACTGGAATCCATAAAACAAATGCCACAATTTGAGTCCAAAAAAGATTACAAAAAATAGTGCTTTTGTAATTTTGTATGTTTCAAAGGTCGAATAAAGTTTCTATTCGCATTATAATGATATAAGTAAAATGTGTATTTATTTAAAAATTCGCCTTTAATTTCCAATATTCAGAGCCGTTGAGGCAGCAAAAGATATTAACCTATAATTCTAAAATTTTGTAAAGATGTTGTTGTTAATAAATAGCAACTTTTAAGCACTACCGCAAACCAATCAACGATATCTGTGATTTTTTATTAATTTTTGAATGTTAACCGTTTTTAGTCCAATTTTCACAACTTTCTGCCCATTGAGGCGACAAAAGATATCAATTCAGAGTTAGAAGATTCTGCACACTTTTTAATGATGGGAATTTGCAACTTTTCCGCATTACCACAAAAAGATCAAAGAAACTTCGACTTTTTCGGCCTGCCCTAGTGAGCATATCTACATATTTAAAATAATTGGTAAAACCAAAGAATGAGTCCTCCAGCCTCACTCACTGGACCAATTTTGGCAGTTTTCATTTCATATGAAAGCTGTTGATCCTAGACATGTCATCAATAGTCACTACCTCCATTTCCAAAGAAATCTTAAAAACACAACCTCACTGTACAGATTTCGTCAATTTTTATTTCATATGAAAGCTTATGATCCCGAGATATATCAGCAATGTCACCTCCTCCCTACACACCACCACCACAAGCACTGCTCCCCATTTTCAAGAGAAATTTCAAAATAAAACTTTGACAGAATCCCTCACTTTCAACAACTGGACTGATTTTGCCACTTTGCAAGTATAGCTATGGGCTATTAATATTACAGGTGAACAGCTGGGCACTGAAGGCAGCTAGCATACAATAAAAATAAACAGGGTTTATAAAGTTTCGTTGGATAAACATGAAAAATAATTCTTTATTTCTGAAAAAGAAAATTAACAATAATAACCAAAAAATTTAAACAAATATAGATAATGGAAAATAAAAGTCCTTAAAATAAAATTAAATCCAGAATATAAGAAACTATTCTGATTTCACGAAAAAATAAATGAAAACGTTTAATTAAAAGGGTTCAAAACACAAAATATACATATTTTATACACAAAGAAATCTAAGTACTTACACTTTAATAGATTGAGAAATTTGAATAATCAAATGACAAATGCTCATACAAAGACCATTATCAAGCAGATCGACAAATGCAGCTGGTCCTAGTTGTACAAACTAAAATGAAAAGATAATGTTTATTTTGTAAAACAAGATTAAAGTATAGCATAATTAAAATAAAATATTAGATTATTAATAATTCTTATATATCACTTAACGAAAAAAACCCTTAAAGTTGAAACATACTTTTGTCAACACTAAAATGACCTTTTCACATATTTGAGGATTACAGCTTGCATTGTGGAGTATTGCCAATAATGGCAGCCATGACATAGTGTGAAATGTTGTAACTTCTCTTGAATTATATAGATTGGATCTGTAAAAATATAGAATCACATGCATGACAGATTTCCTAAACAACTGATGTAACAATTTAAGCTGCATACATAACACTCACAAAATTTTCAAAAAAGAACTGAAAAATAGAAGTTAATATAATATGAAATAATATATGAAAGTATTGAATCTTTTCCATTAGCGGTTCCCAAAGTATTTTTCTTCATATATCATTAGAAATGCAAACATTACAAACACACATTTGCATATGTTGGATATTTATAAATAAATGAATACAAATCTTTAAACATAGTATTAACTTTGGAATTTTTAAATATTTACAAATTAAATAACTTTTATTGAGTTCTGAACTCTGGGACTTAAGGGTTCACATACACTCATTCAAAAATAATTGATCAATACAACTGTAAATGTAAAATCTGTTTATAACTCTTGATAAATTATAGGTATATATTAATGATTTTATTAAATTATTAACATATCGTTCAACAATACTCATAAAACATCAAAAAAATTAAATGAGTACAAGAAATCTATAATAAACGATTAATTAAAAACATGAAAAAGAATTATTTCATTCAAATTAAAATTTTACTTACACATCTGCTGACAATAATGGGATATTAAATAGAAAGGAGAAACAAGCATCAAAAACTGAACTATCAAATGGATGTTGGTGAAGCTGATTGGCAAGCAAATGGAAGCCTTTTATGTCTAAAAAAGTGCTTCGAACATTCTCATTGGCTTCTTTTAAATAGTTACTAAGAACCTGAAAGTGAAAGTAAAAAAAAAGATTAATAAAATTTAGATTTACACTTGATACTATATATACAAAAATAAAAAAAAAGCATATATAAATATAAGCATAAATAAAAGTATTCATATAAAATCATTTGATCCACAGAACATTGATTTCTCTCCATTCGTTAATTTGTTACAAAACATATTACTCATTATTAATAGTAAAACTGTTATGTAATAATTATTAAAATTTTTAAATAATTTATAACTATTAAAAGAACAGTAAACAATACTATATTTTGAAACACAAGTATATTAACAAAATTAGTATTTATGTACATAAAATTAAAACATGATATTAAATTATGAAGATTACATTTGGTCTCCAATTTTAAATTCTGATCTTATTTAAAAAATTATCATGTGATATGAATCTGTTGTAGAAAATAATTGTTGATATTACAGTTTTAAAAGAAAAATGATTTTTCAACATATTAAAGCAACAATAGAGAAATTTTCACATCAATATCAAATCTTACTAAAAGAAATTGCACTATTCTGCATGTTATCAAACTATTTTGAAAAAAAAAAAAAAAAAAAACAGGATATAAATTTATACATTAGAAAGTATAGATTAGAAAGAAAGAATGGCTCACGAAGCCAAACCTGCAAATGGAGAATATACATATAATAAGATATGCATTCTAAAATCTCCATAACAAACAAAACTAAAGCAAGAAGTGAAATTGCATTACCAAAGAAAAATAAATAAACATTTTTTTTTACAATGAATAACAAATTTTGATTTTGAGAACATTGAATACACAAAATACAATTAGAATGATACAGAACTAAAAGCTAAGCACAGAGAAACGAGAATTATAATCTGGAATATATGGTTGCATCAGGAATCCAAGTTCCTCAATTTTTATGTCTTTGTAACCTGATGGAATATGGTGTTAACAAATTTACTGAGGTCTTTTTATTTTTAGCCACCCATAACTACTTTCATCAATTACCAGTTATATTGATTACAGATTATGCTGAAAAAATTCAAATATTTCAAATAGATGGCTTTTTATTTACGCTACAATTTGCCTCCATAACGATATTGTAGGGACCTAGAAAATAAATTGTTATAGACAGGTTATCGTTATAGAGAGATTAGGGTTTGTGCATTCAATGTTTATACATTTGCACATGTATTAATGTACTAACATATTACACTTATTGATTCATCTTACAAATAGTCGCTGACATAAAACAGTATTTTATAAACATACTAACAGCCTTCGGTGACCAGCTGGTTCACCCAACTTGTTAATTATAATGATTCAGTTATATCAATAAAATTTTAAATTAGCAAGCTGTATAAATTAGTTTTATTTTTGTATCTGATATTAATAATTTAGAATTCAAGTTATGTGATGAAGTAATTTCCAATTAAAGTTTCTGAATATAACAAATTGTTAGTATCAAGAAAAATGATAGATAACACTGAAGATTTCAACAAATGACTACTATAAACCAAGTGAAATGTTAAAAACGTGAATTTTTAGATGCTTTTTAGATAAAACACTGCCAACCTCAAAAATGAAATTCAAATGCACCCAGAATCAAATAGTAGAGATAGGTAATCTACAATTACATCGATTCAAACTTCACAGTTTGTCAGAAAGTAAATTAAATCAAATGTTCACACAATTGTATATAAATGCTTTTATCCACTGCCACTTCTCAAATATTGATTTAAACTTTTCGTAACAATATTGGAACAATTTAAAATGCATTTTAATTTCAAGTAAATATGGCTTAAAAATAAAAAAAGTATTATTTGAAATAAAAAAAGCAATAATAATCCTTAAAATTCAAGCTAATATTAGAGAATATTTGAAAGATAATTATGTGCAATCAGAAAACATCTATATAGACAAAAAATATTTTAATGGATTTTTTTTTTCAATTTAACGTTCTGTTGCCTGTTCTGTTCTATTTGTGGTGTTCTAATTGCATTTGCTGAAAGATAGGGTGAACATATAATTTGAATCAAGAAGTGGAAGCGTTGAACATGAAAAATGCGTTTAAAATGCACAAAAGTATTTGAATTTAAAACAAATAGCATTTGTTAACCAGTAGTAACCACTAAACTTTCCCTCCCTGAACACCTTGTATAACCTTCTAGAACCTGTTTGTTACTTCTGTCCCTACCTCCACCCCCATCTTCCCAGTCCGGTGAAACAGAGCTATCAATCGACGGCCACAGGAGAGAGTAAACATAGTCTTCTTGAGTGACCTTGACCGCAGATCATGATAATTAAAAACCTTGTAAAATTCATTTAAATTGGTATAAAATCATTTTCATGCGATAATTCTTTTGGAAGTTATTGGCAAAAAAAAGGCCAAAAATGTCCAAATTTGACTTAATTTTTAAATAATTAAAATTTGAATTACAGTTTGAAAAAATGGCTCTGAGGTACACATTCTCACCTTCAAAGTATAACTCTGCCAAATTTGGTAGCTCTAGGATCACTGGTCTGTTCTGTACACAGCCAACAGACAGACTTTCCTCTTTATTATTAGTAGAGATAAAATATACAATTTTATATACTGATATAAAATTTTTATATTCAAGCCTTTTAAACTTTTCTTTATTTTTCAAAATGAAAATTTTAGTTGAATACTTTGATACCATTGTCATTTAGGACATATTTAAATTGTTTTTGTTTGCTATCTACTTTACATTTTTCCACAGGATCTTCAATGTTTTTTCCTTTGCAAAAAATTAGCTATTGTCGACTATAAAATTCCATACTTTTTAGCAGCATCAACTTTCTTTAGTTGTTGATTGATTTCTTAAATTATTTGTAGTTTTTCTTCAAATACCAATATTTTACACCGAGCCACTCTAGATTCCAGGTCTTCACACATCAAAAGCGAATTTTCAAGGAACAAGTGGTCAGTTCAAAATACTAAATGCAAATGGGCAGGTTAATGCCCACTAGGAATCAGAGACAATAAACATCTGTATACATTCCAATTGCTAGTCCCCCCTGCTACAAAAAACTCCAGATTCTAGCCCCCCCCCCAATTCCTCTGTTATCTGAAATTCTTGACCATAGGGTGTTGTCATTTTCCAAGGAAAAAAAAAATCAAAATTGTATTGTACCAACTCTCTAAAGAGGTAAAATTATCATTATAAACAGGCGAGTCTTAAAAGTGATTATTCCATAGGATCTTCAAAGTCTTTTCTTTTTTTTTCTTCCAAAAATTAGCTATTGTCGACTAAAAAATCCCATACTTTTAAGTAGCATCAACTTTCTTTAATTCTTGATTGATTTCTTAAATTATTTGTAGTTTTCCTTCAAATACCAATGTTTTACACCGAGCCATTCTAGATTCAAGGTCTTGACACATCAAAAGTGAATTTCAAGGAACAAGAAATCAGTTTGATATAATACATGCGATTGGACAGGTCTTGACACATCAAAAGCGAATTTCAAGGAACAAGTGGTCAGTTCGAAGTACTAAATGTGAATGGACAGGCCCACAAGGAGTCAGAGGCAACAAACATCTGTGCACATTCCAATCGCTAGCCCCCCAGATCCCCCTGCTACAACAGACTCCAGTTTCTAATCCTCTTCCCCCGATTCCTCTGTTATCTGGAATTCTTGACCATAGGGTATTGTCATTTTCCAAGTAAAAAAAAAAAAAACCCAGGATTGTATTGTTCCAACTTTCTAAACAGGTAAAATTATCATTATAGACAAGTGAGTCTTAAAAGTGATTATCGTTGTAGGCAGGTTGAAAATACGTTGAGTAAATAGGAATTCCACTAGGACCAAAGAAAATATTGTTATAAACAGTATCGTTATACACAGGTTTCACTGTATTTGTTTTCCAACTGCGAATTCTCAGAGAATGGTTCTGATTTTCACTGACTCAAGAGGTAATGGATTTTTCTCCTCTTAAGTACCTCAAGAAACTTTCCAGATTTGCTTTTCAACATTATTTATAGGTTATCTATATATATAAAAGGCAAATACCATGACTCACTCATCATGAAATCTTCCAAACCACTATGACTAGAAACTTGAAATTTGGCAAGTGGTTGCTTTTTGGATAGTAGGTGCTCACTAAGAAAGGATTTTTCGAAATTTTAATTAACTAAAAATTACTTTAAATTTTAACGTTTTTCTGCAATAACTTCGGAGCATATTGGCGCACAAAAAAGCATTTTAACATCATCTTAAAAGTTTAAATTAGCTTTTAATAAAATTAGCTTTTCAATGATACCAATTTTATTTCCATGCGACGTTCTGTTTAATTTTAATGAATTTTTAAAACTTTTTTCAAACACAATTTCAAGCACAGCTGGGCAGAGCAACGGCATTGCCATGGTTCCTCAAGGTCGCAGTTTTATTTATAGAATTGGAAAGGGAGGGAGGTTTTGTGACAGGTTACAATCAGGATAAGTTTTGAAAAATTGTATTTCAGTTGCATTCTAGCAATATTTTTATAGCACTGCTTGTTTCTGAGCAGATGAGCAGTCACTGCTTTCGATATTTTTCAAAAGTAAAAAAAGATGAACTATTTTTGTAAATACTTCAATTAATTTATTATTTGACTACTTTTTTAGATTTAACAAACACATTGTTTCTTCATGATTCTGCCCTTTTAATAACTTATTGAAATATGTATATTATCCCTGAAATGTGCATCGAAAG
The DNA here is from genome assembly GCA_013235015.1 of Araneus ventricosus. Lineage (NCBI taxonomy): Eukaryota > Metazoa > Arthropoda > Arachnida > Araneae > Araneidae > Araneus > Araneus ventricosus. The sequence goes on from BGPR01000057.1 coordinate 383,444, forward strand.
ACTGGATCAAACAGCAGACAGAGGTATGGAAAAAGTGGTCTAAGGCAATATATTTGGCCTTTTATATCTCTGTAAGTTTTGCAGAAAGAAGCGCACAACTTTGTATGTGAATAGCTGAATGTAAGAGAAACATTTTACTAATTGACATTTTTGCAATACGGCGGCCATATAAAAATTTAATTTTTTAAACCTTTATTATCAATCCCATGGAAGCCAAAGTATTTTCATACAAATTCTCACCTTATTTGATGAAACTTTGTAATTGGAAGTATATGTCTAGAACCAATATTTAAGGAAATAAAAGCTTGTTCCACTTTTTAGTGACACCCTGTATAGGGAGTATAAAGCTATATCCTGATATGGTGAAATTACGTTCGAAGAAGTACTACCTATCAACAGTAAAGAGGCCATGCATTATCACCAGAGAATATAGCGTTCTTAACAGTGAATTTGAAAAGTTATTGATTTTCCTCGAAAATTTGGAAGAGAGCAAAAACCATTTCAATTGCAAAACTATAGAGTGACATACATTTCCTACAAAATTACCCTAACCCACAACAATAACTGAAAACGAAGCCCTAGAATACAAATCTTACAATATCTGATCAGCTTCATAACTACGTCACTAATGACTTTGTAAAATTAAAATTATAAAACTAAATCTGTAATCTTCCAGAATGGTCAAATTTTGACAGCAAATGCAAAGGCTATGTGGTATTTTATTGAGAAGCATAAATTAGCAATCAGTAAAGCTTATTAGAGAAAGAGTTGATTGATCTAACTATGCACTGGCAAAGTGTTGCCACGACAAAGCACTGATCAAGTTCAACCATCACTATTCATTCTAATGAGGAGTACCGTGAGATGTTTCCTTTTTGTGGGGGAATGCAGTCACCAGTCAAAAGCGGCAGTACGACAAGGTATATTAAGTTTTCCTGATCATTTGCATCCTGTGGCAAATACAATCATCAGTGGCAGTTTAGAGAAAAGGAAAGCAATGGAAGTAGTCCCCTTTCAATATCACCCCAGACATAGATGAAATCGTGTGCAGTCAGTGAACATCGTCATCTATGCTCTAACCTATTCACATTGCAATACAAGAAATATTAGTGAGGCTTGTGGTCTTGCATTTGGCCATATAGAGTGAATTTTGAATAAATTGGGTGCTTATCTGAGCAGTGCAAATTTAATACAATCTAATAAAACAACTGTAGAACATCTGCTGTTACCACCAGTGTAATTTTGTAGTGAATATACTTGATGCATAAAGGGATTTTTTTGATGGATATTCTGTGGATGGATGAGGTGAATATCAATCAATGTTTAACCAACCAAACACAACAAACCTCTAACATTTGAAAACCATTCATGACATTAATAAGTTTGTCATCAAGTGTGGTGATCTCTCAATAGCTGTTGCAGAATTTGAAACCATCGCTTCGAAGATGCAGAGTTCTACAAAGGGACCTTAACAAGACAAAAATATTGGGAGCTGTTGCAAACTGAAGTTACTGAGTTTACAGATGACATGATTTTGTACCATTTTGTATGGTTCTAACATTCCTCCATATCGTGCAGCATCAGTGTAAAACTTTTGGTTCGAAAACTTCGGGTACAAGATAATCGATTATGGAAATAATAAGGAATAACCTCCAATGTCACCAGAGCTAATTATATTGGAGTTCTTTGTATGGGATCACTTAAAAGACCAGATATAAAGCTTGCCGTCAAACAGTGTTAATGATTTGTGAGATAGGATTATGCATGTATGCAGATGTGTTACACCAGAAATGCTACACAGCATCCAACAAAAATTCCTATCATGAGTACAGTTGTTCATTGCAGTTAATGGTGGACATTTTAAACACACATTAATGTAATATTTCACCAGTAATAATTCAAGAACATTACTCAATACTTTTTCCTCTTTATCATGCCCTGCTGTAAACAAATTTCTTAGAATTATATTGCTTTTGTTATTAATTTGCTATTATTATTAGTTTGCATTCATCTTAAAATTTCATACTTCTTTGCTCGTTTCATCACTTAATTATGTTGGTGATTGGGTATCATAGAATTTGCTTTCCAGAGCTTCTAATTAAGTTGCCAGTCATTATGCAAGATCATTTTATACCAAAACAGCAATGTTCATTCTTCTACAATTTTTTTGACAAAAATCATAACTTTCTGAATAAAACTGGAAGTTTCTGAAATTCGATGCTAATGGCCGTGCAAACAATCTCAGATTACAGAGTGTGACCACTTTACTACAAGTAGGCATTCTTTCTACAGCTCTAGCTTTCTTACTTGAACACAATTTTGCTACATAGAGATGGTTATATGCCCTGTGCATAAGAATGGATAATAATTTCTGATAAAAAAAACAATCACTCAACACATATTTATTAGAAGCACAACTTACTTTTAATGCAGCAACACAAACTTTTGAGTCAGTCGTGTAGGAAAGGACAATAAATATTTCAGGCTGGATTAACTGCAAAACTTCTGTAGAACCTTCTTTGTTTATAAAGTCATGAATAAGCTGCAATAAACCTAAATATTGCAAGGGGGAAAAACAGTAATCAAACATAAAGTAAACGGGAAAAATATAAATAAACAATAAATTTTTAATACTTTCTTTTATTATTCACCAAATTTTACAAAAGAAAAAAAAAATCAAGAAAAACTTACCAATACAAATTTCAGAAGCTTCATTTGATCTAGCAACATTAACATAATTCTTTGAGGAATTTTCTTCTTTATCGGTTGTTCTATTTGATGCCTCAGTTGAAAATTGATGCGCATGTCTTGAAGGTGATAAAAAGTTAAGATTATCCAAACATTCAGCTGATTTCATCCTTGATAATTTAGAATAATTTTTCTCAGAAATAAATGAAGAACTTTTTTCATCAGGAACAGAAGATGATCTTCTAAATAATCTGCCTACGTTAATTTCCTTTTCTATAAGAAAATAGTTTTCAACTTCATCTGCATACCATATTGTGGAAGATCTATTATTCAAGCCATCCTTTTTAGTAAGACCTAAACATTAGAATAATTTCAAAACATTAATTGTCTGAAAAATAATATGTAAGTTCTGTGCTATTATAATTTTAATTCACCAGGTACATGACAAAAAAAAAATCTAACTTTTTTTAATAACATGTAAATCTTAGACATCTAATCACAAGAACAATTTTTACACTTTTTAAGGGTATTTTAATAAAACGTATTTATAGTTATTTCAGTAGTAGAATAAAATCTATGAAAGTAATACGATGCTTCCTCTATTTTAAGTTGGACAAAAATTTATTAGAATTCACTGTCTACATGATAAGATAAAATATATATATATATATAAACTATATAAAGTTTTACAGTACAAGAAAAATATGTTGCAGAAATCTATAAAATTATGTTACAGCAAAACTTACTCATCAAAACATTGCTGAATATCTAATATGGCTTAGTAAGCTTATAAATATAAATTTTATGTAAAAAAGTTAGCCAGCACCAAATTTAAATTTTTTAACAATTTCTTTAATACACATTTTAAAAATAAATTTGTCTACAACATGAATCTAACACAAAATAAAAATGCACAAATTACATTTAGGAATCATAAAATCAAATATAGGTTAGAAAAAATTTCATAAGGAAATTTTTGAACATTTTTTAAGCCTAAGTCTCACAATTTCATTACAGTCAATATAAGATTTGATTTTTAAAAAAAATAAATGGCTGGTACAACTGAAGATAATCTGCATCATAAAGATCAATTAAATAATATTATACAAATGATAACTTTACAAAATAATGATGAAATCCTTATAATGACAACTTGACTGAATCTATTAAAATATCCCACTAATTGTCACTTTTAAACTGTGTTAAAGTATGATAAACTCCTAGTAAAAATACAAAGAAAGAACATATGTCATGAAGTTCTTGTCATTTTAAAACTGAATGAAGCCATATTTTCTTGAAACTAACATGAACTTAAAGTTAGTATAAATCGTTAAACTATGTGCATCAGTTCTATTTCATGTAGTTTCAAAGCAAAAATCAATCATATTTGGTAAGAAAACATGATTACAAAGATGGTTGAGAGCCGAGTTGGCTACACACACCAGCTTATCTCTTGACTGCAGCAAAGGACCAGGTTATTTGTCCAATAGAAGTATTTTGAAACAGAATCATTTCTTAACCCTAGATAATAAAACATTCGTCTGAAAGAATATTTACTGCTGCTAGAGTTGCAAATGTGAGATGCTCCTGTTATGCTCACACCACCTCACTCACAGTACCTTCATAACTAATAAAATGAGATATTTGAATGTGATAAGCATGGCTGCATACACGTTACTTTTCGAGATTTTCTAACAGTTGAACGTTTAGTTATAATCCGAGGAAGTTTGCATCAATACCATAATCAGCCACTGTGAATTTTTAGCATTTTTCTGGTATTTTACCACTATCTAAATATTTTTTTTTATGATAGATTGATTTTAGAAGAAATAAAGAGAAAATTTTGCAGTTTTTGAATGAATTGGGTGATGAAATGATTGAAGAGCAGAATGAAAGACAACCAAGCCCCGAATATGAAGATCACTATGAAAAGAAATTCATATCCTAACTGATGCAAGTGAGCATAAATTTGCATTATCTTCTGATGAAGAACTGAATATTTAAATGAAAAATAAAAGAAATATAAATATATACTTGTTTTTATTTCATAGTTAATGAGTCGAATGATTAGTTACAGAGTAACACTCAGAGATGGGGAACATGGGGCCTTAAGGCCACATGAGGCCTTGAACTTCTTATGTGACCTTACCAGTTATTTACAATTTGCATTGAATCTTATGATTGTCTGTAATATAATAATTACAGAGAGCTCTTAAGATTCTGCTTGTGCAGCCTTTTGCCCAAATGCTGAATTTAATGAGGCATTTCAGTGTAAAAAAGTTCCCCACCCTTGGTAATACTGAATTAAGTTTAGTTATCGATGTCTAATATTTCAAATCAGTTTTTGTAAGTTTATCTGCTATTAGTTGATACAAGGCTAATATTTTTATTCCCTATTACATAATCTATTTCATGTATAAAAAAATGAAATGCAACTGCATAATGGTATACTTTGATGTAATATTTTTGAACAGATCTATTTCTTTCTTTTTTTAGCTCAAGTTCATAAATATTTTATCATTTAAAATGTATAACCAAGAAAAACAACATATTTTTTAATATATTGGTATCTTAATTGAAAATATATGCAGAAATGTGGTACATATGAGAAAATTAAAACTAAGAAAATCTATCCTCCCACTTTCCATGAGACATAAAGGGGGGAAAATAAGAGTCACAAAAATATTATTTCCTAGAAATAACTATTAGTTAAGAATAATGAATGTTGAACCATATTTATCAGTGAAATATTTATTAGACATGATATTTTACTATGGAAACTGGCATGTCACAGCTCAATCTCTGCTAATAATAAAAGAGAATGTGTGTGTTGGTGCTCTACGGGGCCTACCGCCGGACCTAGAGAAACGAAATTTGGCACAAACATACTTTGGAGGATGGGAATGTGCACCTCGGAGCCCTTTTCTGAAATTTTAATTCATTAAAAAGTAAGCAAAATTTTGACATTTTTCCTTAATAACTTCCAAAAATATTACAGCATAAAAATCATTTTTGCACCATCTGAAAATGCAAAAAATTACCTTTTCAATGGATATCATTTAAGTTGTCATACAATTTTTTCCCTAATTAGACTAAATTTTTAAAAATATTTTATGACATAATTTACAACAATATTTTTCATTATTGCAATACAATTCAAACCGCTTTCATTGTTTAAACAAATATTTAATTTCATGTTTCTCTTTTATTGTTGGAAGTTGAGGTAATATCCTAATACATTTTGCTTTAATATTTTATTTCATCAAAATTTTTGTGGAATCTATAAATCAAATTCTCTGAGGTATTAAGAAATATATCCAGTAAGCTGAATGATTATGGTTGCTATGTTTTCATTCTTTTTTAGCATGTTTCCAGCTAACATGCATCCATCCAGCTAACATGCCACTGACCATAAAATTTGCTGCACCATTTTAATGTTGAAATCAAATGCATATTTTGCAAGAGAAAAAAGAAAGTGAAGATGGTGCCGACAACATGCAATTAGATGTCACATGACAGTCAGTTATTTGACGCCATTAGGGACATTTATGTAGACAATGAATAGAACAAGTACAAAGTCACTAAAAGAAGTTTTGTTACATATCTATAACAATCTGAAGTTTAAAATTACGTTGTTAAGGGAACCATGGATATAAAATGATGCAAGATTCAATTGAAATCACATCCCCAATGAACAAGATGGTCACTGAAGGCACCTAGTATTTTATAATTTCATTGGTTGATGTGCATATTTAAAGAATTGGGAAAACAAATCCTACATGAGTCATCATTTTACTCTATATAACACTTTGACATTCACAAATTATTATTTTTAAGTAACTAAACCATAGAAAAAATTAAATAATAAGAAACACTTACTGAATTTATCAGCAACAGTAAGAAAAGAAAATGCAGATCGTGAATGACAAACATAAGTTGAAGATGATTTATGCAGAAGTAAAGTGAAGTGACATATATTTCTGAAAATCACACCATCAAATTTGTAAGTTAACAATTTTTGCATAAGCTTAGGAATTTTAGTAGCAACATTTTCAGGGACGAATTCTTCAGACATGATGTAATTTTGCTAAAAAATAATTCATTGCTATATATTAGTGAACATGAAAATATGATACAGAAAATAATATCAAAAATATATATTAATTTGAAAAAGCACAAAAATTTGCACATGCAACTATTAATCAGGCTTCCAATATTGTACACAAAATAAAATTGGAAAATAACTCTTGACCATGAAATGATTTATGAGACGAATTTACTTTAGAAATTATAGAAAAAAATTACAAAAGATAACATTTAACTGCTTAAAATATCTTGTATCAATCCTAAAATGAGTCATAGTCATTTATATAAAATATTACAACTGTATAATTATTTGAGGAGGCTCAATCAAAACTAATTCTAAAACAAAACTAATACTATACTAGTTACACACATTTAAAGAACTACTAAGAAGTGGAAAATTATATATAAAAGTAACTAAAATTCAAAATTAATCAGAATTTTGAAAATATCTTCAAATATGCAAATAAATACACAGAAACATTTGAATAAAATTTTAAAAATTAGTAACAGCATAGTTCACCTTCTTAAATTATAACATGCAAAATAAATAAATTTTCTTACTTTTAACAACCACAGTAAGTTTTTCACAGTGTGAACATAATTCATTTGTTCAACATTAAGGGGTACATTTGCAAGTTTTGGATCCAGTAAGCAATCCAAAGATGTTAAAAGAGAAAGAAAGATATCCAATGAAGAATTCTTTGCAAAAGCAATGGATTTCAACATCAAAGAAAAAATGGCAGCATTTGATATCACTGTTGATTTTTCAAACTTCGGAAAATTTGCATTCCTAATATCTTTATTTTGTGCAAAACTTGTTACACAGTTTTGTAATAAAACCTGAAATAATTAATAAAAAAATATATAAAAAAACATTAAAAGGTAAATAAAAATAACACAAAATATATTAAGATTATTTTTTATTACAATTCAGACAATTTTTTTCTATAAAAGATCTTAAAAGCAATCTAATGTACATTTATAAATGTAAGGAAATCTGCAGAATTTTTCAATTTCTCTTAAGAGTTACAATAAAAATTATTTCATTTAAATTGTTTTTATACTACTCCATGGCATAAATGATTATGATAATTGTTTTATTGTTATATAATTTCCTCAACTTTAGATGCTTGGACATCCTGTGAGTTTTATTAAAATTTTTTAATAAATTAATTACTATACCATTTTAAACTGAACTTATTGAAAAACAATGTGATTTAAAGGAAAAAATGCATTTACTATTTATTCTACATTTAAAACAAAAATTATTATTTAATAATGAATAGTGAGCTATTTTTAAGAGTTTTCTAAGTCAAATCAAATCTTTTGATTAATTTATTAATGAAGTGTTGGTAGAAGAAACATGTAGAAGCACTTCAAACAGTTTAACCAAAATTAGAGAGGGCAAAAACTGAAAGATTTGGGGCCAAGTCCTGTTTTAATATAAGCAAAGACACAAAGGGATATACATTTTTCTTCAAGCAATAAGATTTTTTTTTAAATATTAGAGTATGCTGCGTTAAAAAAATATTTAAAGAAAATTTTGCACAAAAACCAATTAACTAAATTATTAAAAAAGATATCTACATCAAATAAACACATACAGAGCTAAATCAATGGAGATCTTTGAATTTTTACTAGTACTCCTCAAAAACAGAAATAATATCATGCATTCTAAAATAACTTGGTCAACCAACACAACACTAGTGTTAAGATAAATAAATTCTGAAACTTTTTTAAGACACTATATCCTTTTGATTGCAAAAAATATCTGCAACTTCAACCTAATAATAAAATCCTAATCCAATTATCCACCTAAAGGCAATTTATCTATATGCCTTTACTTGATAAAATAAAATGAAATATTTCAAGGAATATCTATCCTATTAAAATTCGAAGGTAAACAAATGTATGTATGTATGTCCGGCTATCTTCTCACAAACCGCTGAACGGAGAAGCACACGGAAAGTACCAAAAGATGGGGAATAATCCAAGGAATCCATTTCAGCCATTTAAATTCCGAAATTACAATTAGTTAAAAAGATATTAATTAAAAACGTCCAAATGAATGAATTGATGTGCTGCCATCTATTGGCAGAATGGTGAATTCATTCACGGCGGATTCTTTTTTTCCCCCTATTATTAGTTTTCGCATCCGGTGTTGTATTATTTTTATTTATTTAACGGAAGTTGGTATTTTCTTTTGAGCGATAATTTGTGTTCTTCTGTGTTTGGATTTATTAACAATTGAAAAGAAAATCGTTTTCCTGCATTTTTCTTTCTTTTTTTTGTCGTACGGTGTTTCGCACCATTTACGTTTGTTGGGGGGAAATATTTGCTCATTTTTATCCGTTTTTTTCCCATTATTATTCGTTTTATTTTTTCTTTTGAGAAACAAATATCATGCTAATCTGTTTTAATTTATAAGCATAAGAATTCTCGCGTTTTCATTCAAACCAAACTGCTTTAAGGTAGTAAAAAGGCTAGAACTGAAAGTTTTAATCCAACAAGAGAGGATTCAAAACAGATTTACATTTGTTTGGAAAGCTTAGTGACAATATTTGTAGGGAAAATAACAGAGGCGGGCATATGAACAAATGTGGATTCCGAGAAATGCTGGGTTATTAACTATAAGGTAATTAAAAGGTTGGATTTAAAAATTTTAATTAAACAATATAGGTTTAAAAGGATTTTTTAAGTTTTGGGGGAAACGTAATGTTTACGTTAGTGACAATATGTGTAAAAAAAATAAACTGGAGGCACACATATGAAAGTTAGTAGTAAAAAGACTAGATTTGAAAGAATATTTACATTTGTTGGGGAAAATAGGTGACAATATTTGTTGAAAAAAATGGAGCCGGGCATATGAAAATATGGATCCCAAGGCCTCACGTGATCTCACTTCTCTCCTCCCGGGAATATCCCATTATTCAAGATTGCCCGTGCAACGATGGGCCATGCAGCTAGTATTGAAATATATGATGCTAACTGAGCTGTTTTTGGTTTATAACCATTGCAGAATTTAAGTACAATACAATGGTTGCTTATAGTTTAGTTTATTTATATATTTAGTGTACTATTTTGAAGCTACAATATGGCTATTTTGGAACAGAATTCATAATTTTGAATCATGGTCAAATAAGGATGACACCTGAGGCAGCATCCCCTCTACAAACTACCATTCTATTTCCATTAGTGGGAGAGTGTTTGAACTTCAGCAGATATAACATGCATCAAGCATGATTTATCATACATGGCTAATCCTCATGGAATCTGGTTTTGAACCATAACCCTCCAGCCACAAATCCAAGACTGCCATGAGACCCCTACAGCCCCAACGAATGTTTATAATGATTTCATGTACTTTTTTTTGAAGTGATTCCCTTGGAGTCAAAAGTTGTAGTTAAAGAAGCTTAGTAATGAAATATAGTATAAGACCTGTTGTGCATTCACATATAACTAATATATTTAGTTGGTATTTCAAAGCCAATGATTGTTATTATTATGGATAATCAGAGTGAAATTAGACATCAACAACAGCACATTCTTGCTTTAAAATCAATATTTATCGCACACTTTGATTAAAAATACAAATTAAGTAACTTTTCATTCAGTAGTATAGCACTAAATGTAAAGGAAACATATGTTTTCAGTTACTCTAATACAAATAAATCTAAATGAAATATATGCAGTAAAAGTTAGACCAACTAAAATACAAATCAGTAACTATTCTAGGAAATTTAAGCAGAGTTCTTTCAAACGAATTTATTAATAAGACACAAATCCTGTATAGCTTTACATAACAAAATACACATATAGGACAAAATAATCAAAAATTTCATTCACAAACCTGGAACAGATCGTTTGAAATGGTGCATTTTTTGCTGATTATCATCTGAGTTAAAAGTTCGTACCCTTTAATTCGGATGAGATCTTCAGCAAAAATAGTGCTTTTGTTCACAAGCTTCAAAATTAAATTTAGAGCTTCAGGGAGATCTTTCTCACAATCCCCATGTTCTAACACCTAGAATGATGTAGGTAATTATCAAGAGATTATTTTAATAAGAGAATTTTATTTGCACTAAAAGATATGAATATATTTGAATTTTCAAATAATTTTGGCATTTCAAATTTTATGGATCTAAATGACCAAAACACTAACCGATATTGTGCTTAACAAAAATACAAAAAAGCTCTGAAATTTGAAACTTATTTGAACATTGAAAGCAGTTCTGAAATACCATCGGCAGACCGCTAAATGTATTTTAGTACTTTTAAACTCTACATTTTGCAATATCTGTCTATTATTTATTGAGTGGTCATTCTTGACAAATACATGAATGATTATAGAAGTCAAAGGATAACTAGCATGGGAAAGAAACATACTCTATTCAAAGTCAAAAGAATGATACATGTTGATGTGTAAAATATGATGTTGCTTTATTTTTTAACTGCTTATTTGATAATTGAAGAATAATTAGTCATACTTCTCCGGGGAAAAAAAGACTATATTCCCTATGTGAAACACCACAAGAAGTTGATTTAATATTCCTTTTTTTTTGGGGGGGGGGGAAGGAAGATGATGTATAATTCAAAAACAGATTTTTAAATCCAGATTTTTGTTTTTAATATCTTTTTGCCTGAAATTCATGAATTTTATAAATAAATTTTAAAATTTTAAACTCCAGCATAAATAGATTTATGTATTTTATCCATAAAAAATGCAAATTTAAAAATTCAATTTTAAGAGTTTCGAAATAAGAAGAAATGATAGTAAGAGATACCATAGGTATGATTGCCGGTAATATAATAAAAGTTATATTATACATATTTATTAATCAATCCCAACTTCCAAAGCTTGAAATTTTTTACAACAAATATTGTTAAAAATAAAAAAAAATTCTGCACATATTAAATTTATCAGTAGAGTTAGAAATTATTTATAACATAATATTTAAGTGCATTTTCATTCAAAAAAATAAATGTCGAAAATAAAGATTTTAGATACATACGTATGCAAATAAAAACAAAAAAACTGTAATTCCACCAGCATGCTGGAAAGCATATTGAAAATCATGTAACTCCAAACAAGAAACATGTCCTATTGATAATACTTGTAGTTCTAATGGAAGTTTTTGATATAATGGATCTTGGGAGCTTGAAATTCTGAGAAAGAAATAAATAAGATCAAAAAGAATATTTATGTAGGTAAGAAAAATATAATCTGCATTTCTACCTTAAAAAATTATGTAGCTTTGGCTATACTGTTTTCTATGCATGTATGTTTAGAATTGATATTTACTCATGTAAAAATATCAAAGCCTGGCCATGATAGCACACTTTTTCTTGCTTCTATTTTAATGTAAACACAACCAATGAGTGCAGTAAACAAGTACTGAACACCAAGCAGCAGTTTGATTTTGGTAATAGAAAAATATGCCAGATCTGCATTCATTGGAGACTTATAAAATAATACAGGATTTTATTATGAACATCCACTCCAATTCAACGAGCTCAGCTATAGAGCACTACACTGAATGCAGTTTGCTGCACTTGAGGAAGGTCAACGCATTGGTGTGGTTCAGAAAACACTAATCTGGTTCATAAATGATTATTACTTAAAACAGTAAATTTATTTGAGTCAATCTCAAGTTGTTTTTTTTTTAAATAATCATTATGATTATAACACAATGCATATCCATCTAGAATGCGACCTGGCTTTTGTTTATGTAATCAAAAATATGAATAGTCCATTATACTAGCACTGAATGCAAATATCCAACTGTTTCCAATTCCAGCATCATCAAAATCCAATCTCTTATTGATATGCCACACAATTTTCTTTTTCATAGAATTAATCTTCTATTTACAAAGTTCTAAATATAAAATTTGGTCTCAATCTATTCATCAGTTATAGCTACAAAAGCCTCCAAATAGGCAAAATTATCTTATAACCACCCTGCATATACAAAACAACAACAAATACACAAATTAATAAGAGAGGGTTTTTTTTGTAATATTTTAGTCCAAAATAACCAAATTTTGAATTATAAATAAAGGCAGGATAATAAATAATCAATGAATAAAATAACAATTAACGATTCTGAAGAATTATATTCTATAGAAAGGGAAATTCTATATAATCATAATCTTTAGCTAAGTAATTTTCTAATTTTATCTTTCACAATGGCAATCATTATTCACAGGAAAAAACATAAGGATATTAATAAATACTGTATGTCAACAAATCCTCATACCTACAAATAAATTTAAATGCATAAAAAAGATTTATAAAATTTAAGAATATTAAAAGGAATGAGAACAAATGAATTATTGTTTTAAGCTCATACTTTGTATTTCCACTGATTGGAAATGAGTAACGTAATGGAAAAAACCCTCGAGATAAAGAAGGATATACTAAATAAGAATCTTCTTTTTCAGCAGCATATGAACATAATAAGGAATTCTAAAAATAAAATAAATACAATCATAGGATATACACAAAAAAGAAACTCACATATAAAAATATACATCAAATAAAAAAAAAAACAAAAATTCTAAAATAATTCACTTGATCTATAACTCATTCCAATGTATTACATTAAATAGTATATTTTTTACAGTACATTTAAATTATCCATCATCCATTGATCATTCTATGTTCAATTTCCATTCCAACAATTGATATAAACTTAACATCCCATGGTAATGCAAAACTTCACTTTCTAATATAAATTTGCATTTTATAAGCCTTCACATATAAGCAAAAAAGGAAGTTATTTCTGCTCAATCCACTTAAGTCACAGCATTCACACTCTTTACTAAAAAAACATCTAGCCAACACACAACAATGGATTAAGAATAAAATATTCAGTGTAGAAATTTAGTGCTAAATAGATATAAAGAATTTTTGGAAGATTCATAAAGTCTGGAAAAAGTAAAATAACACATAATTAAATCACCTAATCATATGTTTTTAATCTACAGCATTTTCCCTTCTTTTTTGCTGAATGTTAACATTTTTCAAATTATCAGGAAGCTGATAGTGGATTTGATGAAGTTTAAAATGAGGCTCATGCTAACCAATAATCAAAATCACCTTTGTGTTCAGAGAAAGTTTGCATAGTTTTTCGGAAAACAAGCAAAGTGTAATGACCTAAGGCTGCCCCATTTTTTTAAAAAAGACATTACAGACACTTCATAGGGAACAAAAACCCCTTACTTTTTATTCAATGCAAAAAATGAAAAGATTTAGGAAGATGAGCTTTTTTGCAATAATAGAGTATTAATAATAGCTTTGAAATAATACAAAATTATTAAATATTTTACAACTCTCAAGTCAAATATTATAAATAAAAAAAAGATACATTACCTGCAAAGTTTCTAAACATGGTACTTTGGTTCCCATAAAAACATCTGAAGTAACTAAAGTAGCCACATTTTTGAATATGCTACATTTAGGAACAAATGAATCTCTTTTCTCAATAGCACAGTCAGTTATATTTGTTATATTCGGACCAAGGCTTGAGAGATAGAAAATAATATCCCTAGTTAAAACATCTCCTAAAAAAAGTTATAACTTGTAAGCATTAAAATAATTCTATAAAGGTTGTGACATAATCATATGTTATTTTTTTTCTAATTTAGTAAAGAATTGACACTCAGGAAAAGTTTATATTATGAATAGCAGCTTCTACAGCACTTCTTAAAATGGATTTGTTTTTTTTCCCCTAGGATAAATATATTTCACAAAATAAAAATTAATAACCTTAGTAAAAATGCAAGATGGAAACATGATTTTAGAATGAACATTTTAAAACTATAAGCACATTTCCTTAAATTTCCCAGAACTAAAAATGAGTAATTAAAAAATATTTTAATAAAAGTGGATTATACACATTTTATCTATAAATAAGCAATATTAAATAATCTAAAATATAATTTTTAGATGACCTAAAATTCCATAACTAGAAAGTAAATTTTTTTAAATTCCCATATTATGTAATAGATTATGAAAAATATCTGAAACATAATTATTTCGAGGTTTATATATGCTACACACTACTTTATGAACAGCAATATTGATACTAAGGTGAACTGCGTGATTAAAAAGGATCATTCCATATCATGAATTGGATATTTTAAATTATTTACAGTACTTATAATATAAATTAAGCACTGATTTCAAACTGCTTATTGTTCACATAAATTCTCAAAGCATAGAAATTCTAGAAATGTAATATATAATAATTAGCAGACAAACAAACCTTTGAAAAACATAAAACTCCCTATTGAATAAGCTGAACTCATAGAATCTTCTGTATCAGGCTCAGAATGTCCCAAAAATATAAAGCAATTATTGAGTTGATTATTTCCAGTTCTTTTGAAAGTCAAATTAAAAACATTTTCTTTAGTTCCGTCTAATACAATCTGAACCTAAAATAATATAAAATGTTTATCTTAAAAACTATACATATATCTAATTTTAAAAAAAAGGAAAATAATTTTCTTTTTATAAAGGGAAAACAGATTTATCTACAAAAAATGGGAATGAAAACCGAGTTCATTACTGGAAAGATTTTAAAATTGCATAAAAATATTTTAATACAAATTATTCAATGCAGTTTATTTTTTTAAATACAAAGAAGTTAGAAAATAATGCTGGATCCTACTGCTCTAAGAAAGGAAGTTTTCATAACAAACTAAAAAAATATGAAAAAAATTTTTTCCAGGAAAGAAACATTTCAGAGTTTAGAGCTAACTAATTATAAACATTAAATTATCAATGAATATACAGTGTCCACTCTATTGTGGTCCAATAGCTAATTTCTAAATCATTAAAGATACACATATAGTTCGAATTAGAAAAATACTTTAAATGATTAGAAGAATTATATTTTATGTTGATTGAGTCAATAAACTTATTTCTGAAAAAATTTCGTATTCTAACTTTGTATACGGTCCCCCAGTCCTATCAGTCATTTTTAGTAAAATGGGTGACACCCTACAACATATGATGAAGAAAACCCCATTGTTTTATGATTAAAATTGACAGAGTTATAACTGTTGAACATAAATGGCGGTCGTATGCATATTTAATCTAGAGAACAATTTGAAAAAGTCAAATGATTGGACGAAATTAAAAATGTCATTGTAATTTTTTTATTAGTTTATATATTCAATGGAAAAGTATAAACCAGATATTCAGCTTGTACATAAATAATAATATCAATATAATACAGTTTTGTTCGATAGAAAGCATGATATCAGTTAGCAATTGACGGTAAAACAAGCATTTAAGACGATTTAAGTTCTGCAATTAATTCTTGGTCAGGTGCACAGCCACACAGACAAAGTGTAACACACAGATGCCTTTTAAATTCAAAAACAATCACTCAAATGAAAAATAAGTATTGCATATAAATGAAAATATTAAATAAAAAAAATTAAGAATAACAAATTGTTACAAGCAGCTGAAAGTTTGCATAATAGAAGAAGAATTTAAATCTTGACTTTGGCAGATAAGACTCCAAGAAAAAATACTCCAGAGAATATTCATTAAGTATTGCCTGGAGAACTTTTACAAAATAAATTATTCTTATATTGGCCAAATTAATATGATGAAAATATTAGTGGCATCTGGTAAAAAAATTCCTCAAGCTTTCAATTTTTTAAAAAAATGTACGAATTGTTTCTACACGCATATTAATATTCCTTCTTAGATTATTTTGAAAACCAAAATTAGTTAAGAAAGAGAGTTAATTATTCCTACGATAAGGCCACCTTTAGCTATACAGAAACAACTAATAAAGGACCTTATATATAATATTCATAAACAGGAAACCTTTAAAATTAAAAAATGGAGTTAATGAGCAGAAAGAGTTACACAAAGCCTATACGATATTGGCCTATTTCTCTGACTCGTATGTAATTTAGTTACTTCAACCAAAAACGATTCTCTGAGTTTGAAGATGTTCAGATAAATTTTTGATCAAATAGCTTTAAAAAATAGTAAAAACTGGTCAACTATATAAGATAATTGAAAGCATTACTTCAAAAAGGTTTACACAAATAAAATGGCAATATGCCTTACTAAGTAAATGTCAAAAATTAAAGCAATCAAAATATAGAAATTCCTTTCAAGCATAGTTTTTGACATAAAAGAAAAGTCAATTCATAGACTTTAAATTGATAACAACATAGCATAATAACTTGTCAAAACTTTTAGGGTAGATTTGATTATGGAAGAAAAGAGATTTCCTAACTGCTATATCACAAAATGCACTGTAAATGAGCTACTAGTTGTCATTAATTACATCAGTATCAGGTAGTCAAGCACAGGGATGGGAGGCTGGTGTCATTTTTACTGCATTTAGATCTTAAGCAAGTGTCATGTTATGTGCAGAATCATTCAAGTTGCATGAGTTTTTATTGCTGTTCCTTTAAGTTTCCTGGCAAGTGTATACTAAAGTTTGATATTTTTAAAGTATTCATAGATTAAAAATTAATGTTTACAAAATAGTTTTTTTTTTTGGGGGGGGGGGTTAAATATGAAAGAATTTCTTATGAACCATACTATTTTTTTTGTTGTTGCAAATAATACTAATAATATAATACTATAATATAAGTAGTATATATAAGTATAAACCTGGGTTTTTACAGTTTCCTGTTAACGTGCCTTAATATTCAGGAACAGATATTATTACAGTGTTAATATATCCGTATATAATAAGATGTAATAATAAGAGAGGTGAAGAAAAATAAAAAAAAAGACTTAATAATAAGAAGTTAAGTGTGGTTCAATCTAATTATGATTTGTACAGAATTTTAAAAAAATTATAAATATTTAAGTTTTTAAGCTTTCTTAAAAAAGTTTTCGAAAGTAATATCGTTTTTTTTCAAGCATTCATTGAATAAACCATTCATATGAATGATGCTCATCAAAAGATTCAGCACAATATTTGAATGATCTTCTTAAAGTACGAGGGGTTTGCAGAATTTTTTAGGTTGATGGTGGTTAGGATGAGTGTCATAAATTACATTCACAGTCAATACTCCATCAGCCACAATGCATATTTGGAATTAAAACTGCTGTACTGATATGATGTTTGAAATCCAAGCCATTTTGGCTTGGATTTCAAACATCATATCATCAGTAACTTATCAAGAAATCAAAGATAATGAAAGCAGAATTTTTAAACCACACTTGCATGCATTAAATTATCAAAAGACTTATCAGAAATTTCTTACCCTGCTTTTGACAGTGGATTTATTATTGTCTTCGGAATAATTTATTGCTATATGATGCCAAATGCTAGTCTGTAAAACTGATTTGTATACACCTTTACATAAGCATGTAACTTCACCATTGGCACAATTTACCATCCTGAAAATTTACATGCACTGTTTTAGAAACAAATTTCATTTTCCATAGTTATCTAGCAAATGTTCAAGGTAATAAAAAAAGCTTGATAAAAACCTGATGAAATGCTGAATTCCTTACCTAATAATAAGATCCTTTTCTGATTTATCATACCACAGTTCAAACAGAAACTTATTTGAGCCAACAGATACTACATGAAGCATATGGGAATCATTTTCAAATAAATCCCTATTATCATCACCAGATATCTGTCCTAAAAATATATTTAAAAGCATTCTATATCTGATCAAGAACAATACAGCTGAATTCACATGTAGTTCTGTAAATACATTAATAGTATAATTTCATTTAGTTTCAACATGGAAGAATGAAATTAGAGTAAAGCATTGATAATCCAGACAACCAAAGCTTTACATAACTCATATTATTGAGCTATGTAAAACTTTGGACATGACAATGAAGGTAATATCTGACATACAATATAAAGGTGTCAATACATCATCATAAGGCTATTTCAAAACTAACTTTTTCAAAAAAAAAAAAAAAAAGAGAAGTGCAGGAGTTACATTTACAGAAGCATAATAGTGCATTTATACCACAACTGAAATATGAATAATGGCATTGCACTCATTGTGTTTCTCCATCATTCTTTAAACAATAATATTATATTTCTTGATTGGTTTATTGATACAAGAGCTGGGCTCGGACTTTCCTTGGTAGAGAAGTCTTATGTTTTATGGATAAAAAAAGTAATACTGACAAACCAATTCAGATTTTCAACCTTAATTTCTATGGTCCATTTAAAAAATGTCTAAAATGAAATATCGCATGTAAATAGATGCTCATCACTTCAACCCTTAGAACAAATTGTCCACATCAATTTCTTGACAATAACTGAAAATTTTAAATTAAAGGACTAATAAAAATAGTTTCATACCCCCAAAAGAATCTCCTTAGGCAAAAATCACACAGTTCAGTAATAACTATAAAACATAATACACATATTACTTAAGAGAAATACTTATAATGGTAATACAAATGGGGATACATTTAAAAAAGGTCACCTGGGAAGCAAGACTTTTTTTCACTGGGAGTTTTGCCACATTTTGATTGATCCGGACATTTATAAGGTATGGGATGGATGCACAGAGGTCATATGCAACATTTAAGGGGATATGAAGCTATTCCTTATACAGAACAGTTTGTAATTTTAAAGAAGTGGCTGCATGCAGAATTCCAGCATGAAATTTTCCCACATTTTTTATACGTCCCCACAAATCTTGAATAATTTTATTTCAAAGGACAGAGGGGATCAGATCAGATATTCTACTTCAACCTCATTCTCTTTGAACAATTTTTGAACACAGCTATCAGTGTGGATAAGAGCACTATTTTCTTGATAAAACTATTACTCTACAGGGAATAAAGTCTGAACATGATCCTCCAAATTACTCCAATAATGATCAGTTTTGATTTTTCCACACAGAATACCATGTGGGCCAGGATCAATTTAAATTATTGCATCCCATACCAACACAAAGTCATCTCTATGCTTCACAGTGTACAAGAAGCAACCAAAAGTAAACACTTCTCTCGGAGTTCTCCAGACATAACTGTGCCCAGTGATCTGAAATAGGGTAAATATTGATTCATCATCCCTGATGACTGATTACTACTTCTGAGGTCCAGACTTGGTGAGCTCTGCACTACTGGCATTTAACACTGATTTACAAATTGGCAGTCTACCATAAAAATGAAAGTTCTATTTCGACAGTTTTGGCCAAAAAAGGATCCTGGACATGACTACTCAGTTTGACTGTTATTTGAAATTGCTATTACTTGCTCTTTTGGGTCACGAGGAGTTTGAACTCCCATCTTTATTTATCAGCCCACTTTGTCTTTTGTCTATTTTAAGAAACAACCTTACCAACTTTCATGCAAGCTGATAATAGTTGATCCATTGTAATGGCCAATATCGTGATTGTTACGCCCGTCCCCAAAGGTTTGATGTTTCTGTTACCGATATCCAGCTAATTGCTCTCCTATAATTATGTTTCTTTGGATGTCTGTCAGGTCTGATAATGCAGCATCATGCAGATATTAAAATGGGCATACTTCTGTGCCAGGTATAACAGATGTGAAATGCGACATACATTTTCACAGATGTTCATTTTATTTTGTACCTATATGCACACCAGAAAATAAATTTTTAAATAACCATAAAAGCTTATAATTATTAAGTGTTTAACAAGGCAGAAAATAATTAAAAATATATCTTACTTTTATACAAAATGTAACTTTTGTTTGATTCTGATAATAAAAATGGGCAAAGATGATCAAGACAATCAAGTTTCATCCATAAAGTAAAGCTAAAACCTTTGTTGAATGAATTCCACCTTGTATCTTCAGTAATAGGAAAATAGAGGGCACTGCAAGTCCAGGCACAAGTACCATTCAATGAGGCATACTGATTATATACATTGTACACTGTTTTTAATCTTTTCTTCAGTCGTCTTGTATTTGGACCCAGTTTTCGAGTACATGGGAAACTAATACTCCAAACTGGCTGAATAACAAAATTATCAACCAGAAAGTTTAAACACCTTAAAAGGAGAGTCTGCAAAAAAAAAAAGGACACAAATCTATACACACAAAAGTGAAATGCATAAATAGTTTGTACACCATAGAAATCCAAACAACTGAATATATCTTATTTTTTCAAATTTTCCTCAGAAATACTGAAGATACATTAGAAAGGTTTTAGAGACAGTTTCATGGCAATTAAGTAAATATTTAATTTTTTAATAATTAAAAATGTTTCCATATATAGAAAATATTATTTTGTCTTTAGTGTTGCCGTTCCTATTGAATGAAAATATTCCAAATGTTTTAAATCATTTTATTTGTCTCCGAGCTACCACTGACAATGTTTACTTAAATTTTGTATCATTCTTTAAAAATTATTAATCATTTATAGAAAGAGTTAGCTTTTAAAAAATTTAGTTTTTAAAAATCGCTTGGTAGAGTATATTTTTTCAAAAAGTTAAGAGAATTAAAAACTGCTTGATGCAAATGACATTCATGATCAGAAGATTTTGTGCATTATAATATTTTATATTAATTTATTTTTACATAGAAAAATAGCAAACATATATCTATGGAAAAAGTTAGCTTTTGGAGGTTCTTAAAAATCACTAGCAGTACGCGCACGGCGTTGCCCGTGGGATCGGGATTTCAACAAAATAAAAAAAAGCCCACATACAATTGCATAAATGAAAGTTTTAAAAACTAAATCAAAACAGAAATATATATATATATTATTGAGTTGGTCCGCCTCCTTTTCCTCTCGACCGAGTACCGTTAAATCCAAATAATGTTAAAAAATTACAATGTGATATTTATTACACCGCGAGCAAAGTATGAAAGCCAAAGAAATAAGTTAAGATACGCTTAAAAATAATAATCGAAGTCATGGAGTAAATACATCATCTCCTCGCAGAACGCGAAAGTAATGACGTCACCCTGGCCCTTCAGCCAATGAAATTGCCCGCAACGTTCCGGAGACTGTCGTGGGCGGAAGCTTCGCTAGAGGAAACATATCGTTCAACTACCAGGAAAAAATTAATTTAAAAAAAACTAAAAAAGATATTTTAACCATTCTCGTTTTAAATCCGACAGAACCGTTGCAGTTATAAGCTGAAAAAAATTGAAAATAATAGTGTTATTAGAAAGTCGGATGCAACAAATTTAAAAACAAAACCAACATTTAGGTGCAAAACTGACTGATTTTTAAAAAATTCTCAAAATTCAGTAATTTAAGATAGAAATTCAAAACTAACTTCATTAGAACGGAAATCGCGTGCGCTTTCCGATGGTCTATCTATTTTTGTCGTACAATTATTTGAAACCATTCTAATGAGAAATTAGTGCGAAAAATCAACCAAAACAACACAAAACATTAAATAAAAAAAATTCTAGATTAAAATTTAAAATTTCGGCTTCGAGGTGCACTCAGTCACCATTACGACTATCTGTGTGCCAAATTTCATGGCTGTAAGTGCGATAGATTCGTCTGGACATCGCAGACAAACACACACACACACACACACGCACGCACACAAACATTGCCTTTTATAAGTATAGATGTGGTACGGTCTGTAATTTTTTGAGAAGCTATGATATTTAAAAATAATTTGGGGCAAATGATATTTTTATTTTAATCATTATAAATACCTATATAAATAAAAGTGAAAATTTATAAATAGTTTGTACCATATAGAAAATCCAAACTACTGAATAGGTTTTCTTCAAATTTTGCTTACGAATACTGTGAAGTGTCAGGAATATTTTAGTTGAGGTTTCGTGACAATTAATTAAATAGTTAATTTTTTATTAATAAAAGACATGGAACTATTTTCATCCTGAGCAATGCTAATGTATATCAGCTAGTACTAAATAATTTAAATATTTTAAAAATTAAATAAAATGAGAAATGACAAAACAATTAAAGAAACAATAGAAAAATAGGGGGAAAAAATAAAAATAGATATTTTAAATTATATTTAATTACATTTCTAAATAGTTAAAACTTGGAATCAGTTGAACTGATTTATGATTTACTTACAACAGGGGCATATTGTGACTTGAAGAAATTTATAATTTTTCGTAAATCAGCAGGTTGGATTGAGTGTTGTGCAAGAAGAACAAATAAATCCAACGTGGCCTTTTGATAATCTACACAAAGTAAAGATTCAAATTCAACAAAATGGCATAAATTTTAATAGTAAGCAAAATAATAAGAGATATTTAAGTTCATATCACAAAATAAAAGATCTGCAAATGAAAGGATTATGACTTATTAAGGAAAGTAGAAGTTTGTGAGGAATCGGTGCATTGAAATATAAGACAAAAAGGTAGTGAAAATGAGAGATTATACAATATTTCAACCATCTTTTACAGGTACAAAGAAGATTAATGGTTTACAATTTAGAATCTACCAAAGAACAAAAGTATAATAGCAAATAAATCTACATTTAATATCCACAAACTATTCAAGCAATACAGATAAAATATCATTTCAAAAGTTTTTTTTATTTGATTTGTTAGAATAACTTTCCTTTTAAATGTACACAAGAGCTATTGAGGGCAGACCTCATTTTTTTGAACCAAAGTTAGATAAAGATAGTTATACTCAAAACGGTACCCAATTCTCTACACTTTAATACCACCCAATGTGAAGACATTTGACTCCTGGATATTGACCCAGGTCATGGGTCTTCAATGTAATTGGTTCTTGAAACGACGATTTTCGAAACTCAAATCATTTAAAAATTAATAGTAATTTACAGTTGATTAAATTTAATATGATCAATTAATCATCAAATGACTTTTGAACATTCATTTTTTTAAAAGAAGGAATATTAAAGGGGGGAAAAACATTTGTACACTTTGCAAGTATATTTAAAAAATCTTAAATTATATTAGTAAAGATCTTAAAGGAGAAAAATAACTAATTTTAAAGCAAATCATTTCAGGAACTGATGCAGTTAGGCTGTATTATCTTTAATCATAAAGCCCAGAAAATGCAGCCTTATTAGTATATTTTGCATCAGGTTTAAAGCTTGGAGGAAAAGAAGATAAATCAATCCATTTTTCTCAAACAAAGAACACAAAGTGTCCAATTACTTTAACAAATTGGGGAGAGATATAAAATCATATGGGAGGAGTAAAAGAATTTATGATACAAAATAAAGCCTCAATGTATTTAGATAGTGAAAAGGGAGTATTTTCCTCTGCAATTTGTAAAATAGTATTAATGTTTAATCAGTCATCCAATATCTAGTAATGGCTAAATTAAATACATGAGTTAATTAATCTCTAAAATGTAGTAGAAGTAGTCAAAGCACAAAAATCTGAATACTATTTTGTGATAAAACAGAATAATAGTTGAAATGTTAAGCATCATACTGTACCATATAAATTTTCCTCAGATGATATCAGGGAGTAAGAAAAGCTCTCAAGTAACATTGTTGGTATTCCCTATAAAGTCAAAAACAGTTTTTTTTTCAAGAACATGAACATTTACATTAATAAAACCATAACACTGAAAGATATGGTCAATCTATATAACAATGTAAAGGAGAAAAAAAAATGTCAAAACAAGATAAAATGAGAAAACTGGAAAAAATAAAATAATGGGAGGAATATCATGGTAAACTGCTCATCAGGAGGTGAAGATTCCTACTGATATTCAAAGTGCTATTTTCTCCTAACAGCTAATGAATAAAAGTTAAGAGCAGCCGTTGTAATTTGTTTTCTGCTATGTGTATATTTTGTAATTGTGTTCTCTTATAATATCTATCTATATATATATATACACTTATATTGAAGCAGTGAAGTGTTTAGTCAACAACAGTTTCTCTTTATCATTTTTATACTGAAACAAGAAATCACAAATTACTGAATTTTAGAAATTAAGGCAAAAAACACTTTAAAAGGAAGAAACATTTAAAATCATAAATTAATGTACATATATATTTACTATTCTTCAAAGAACTGTTGCTTTTAACATCTCTTTTAAACATCTTTTATTTTATTCTTTGCAAGTTAGTAAACATTTTTTGGAGGAGTTATTGTTAGGAAAGTAAATAAGAATATTAAAAAGAAGAATCTTATAATATAATTAGGAAAGAATAACAAAAAAAAAAAAATGATTTTCAATAGAAAAAAAATTACCTTGCCAAAATAAGAAAGATTAATCCAATCTATATTTATAAGACCTTATCTCATCATAAACAGATAAAATGATTCAAACTGCAATGCTGATGGTTTATATCAAAGCAGTGAATAAATGTTTTACACACAGTAGAGTATATTCCATAGAACAACAAAAACCTACTTTTTTCCAGTTGAAATTTTTAACTATTTCGAAAAATTTTCATTAATAACTTCATTTTCTGATAATTTCATACCTACATAAAAATCCCTTAATTTCACCTAAACTACAAAAAATATTATCATAAAATCTTATGATATAATAATTAAAAAAATAATTACCTGTTTACACAGAATCATCTTGTTTATTTCACATTCTTGACATAATTTTATTAAAGTTTGCATTATATACAATGCACACGGCACCCAATCAGAGGCGACACCATTTTGAAAATGCATAAGGAGCTCAAGAAGCATTTTAATAACTTCTCCATGTTCAATAAAACTCTGATGAGTGACTTCATATTTTGTACTGGTTTGGAAAGCACTACCTAGTAACAAAAGAAGGATTGGTAAAATATTGGGAAGAGCTGCAGAAAAAAAAATTCTGATCTTAAAATATATCTTCAGTGAATATTAGTCCATTTCTAAAGTAAGTAACACTTTTTTATAACTTTTTATGCCTCAAGTTTTTTTATAGTTATATTAACGTCCAGTTTTGAAACATGAGGCTATTTTGGGATGGAACTCGTAATTTTGAACCACAGTTAGATGACAAGGACAGCAATCTCGAATATGTACAGATGGCAAGTATGCATGTTAGTATAGATAATGAGGAGGGGAGATCTTACATGATGAATTAAGTGAAATAAAACATTAAATTCATGAAACTCACCGAGTTTTGCATTTATTAATTTTATAAGAAAGCTCACAAAATTTAAAACTGTATTATAAGGGTAGTACACCATTTTGTTCTAAAACATTGTTTTTTTTTTTTTTTATCACAGCTGTAAATATTAGAAATTTCATCATTACATTCAATAATTCTTAATTTGCTTGCCATTCTATGAAATTTTACAAAGAGTACATTCATTAGAAGTAAAACCATTAATATAATAAATGCTTGCAACTAAAACAATTTCTTATTACAGTTAAAAAATTTCAAGAGAAGACAGACAAAAAATTATAAAATAATTACATATTGGTCTCCAAAAATTAAGCTACAATTAAATACAAGTAAGGTTCATTTGCAAACAAATAGAAAACATGAAGCTTGACTGATTAGCTTATTATTCAATTATATACTGCATTTTATTCAATTATATACAGTATTTTATGACATTTTCACATCGTGCATAAATTACTAATTAATAATACCAGAGATTCATAACAGCTCATCTTTTATTTAAAAAAAATGTTTTTTTTTCAAGGAATAATGAAACAATTGGGTTTCAATAAGGAATGTGTTCTTCTCTACCTGATAAACATTCCCGCATCACCTCTCCATAATAGCAATCAAGAAATCCAATACCTGAATGGGAAGCAAAGAGTGTACATGGAGCTATCCTTCTGCCAGCTTAATTAGAGAAAGACCTTCGAAGAAGACAAAGAGCAGCCACTTGCCTTCCAAAGTAGCCCCAAACGTGATTGGCAGGATTAAGATTCAGGAATAGAACAGGTCAGTACATTCGTCCTATACTTTGATCCTCAAGGTATCTATCGACAGGTCTAACTTGTGAGGTTGAGCATTACCATACACTAAGATAAGTCATCACCTAAAGCACCAGCAAACAGTCTTAGATAAAAATCTCATCCTGATACCTTTCAGTTGTCAGAGTTCTGAGAAAAGCATGAAAGTTAATGTGAACATTCAATGAAATTCCAGCCTAACCATGATTCTACTTCCTCTGTAAACGTGCCTTTTAGCAGCATAGAACCCAATACGTCTTTGTCTCGATCAGAACCCGACATGAATCATTACAAACTATGCCATGACTCACCAATAAAAAACATAGACCCAGGACCAGATTAAGCACTGCAGGGGCAGACAATGCTTAAATAAGTTTGGTGATCACACTTTTGAGTGATTAATCTAACTATTTTTCAATTACATATGATTTTGTAACTTCTAAGACATTCTTTTTTTGTTATCCCTGCTTGATATCATCATTAAGAGAGTCCATGTTTCGTTTTTTATCTTTCAAGCTAAGATGAAAAATGGTTATTTTGATGTTTACTGCCATCGCTTTAAGTTCATCCATCTCCTTTCTCAATCATTCTGTTTTGTAGTTTCGATTTAGAACATAAATAACTGTTTGGCTAAGAAAGTTCATCACTGAAAGTGACTAGTGAAAGAAAATATCCCTAGATAAAAGCCAAATTGCAATGGAAAACTGTAAATAAATTTCTAAATTTGATGCAGCATTATAAATTTTACTATATTTGAAAAAAAAAGGAAATCAGTAAACAATTTTCAGATACCTTAAGCTGAGTTTTTCAAGAATTTTTCAACAGAATTTTTGGGTTCGCTGATTGAGGATCAAGAAGGAATTTTTAATCTACTTTTTTAAAAAGCATGATTTCTCTTTCATTACAGTATTATGAGTTATAGCTTGAAACAGTCTAGTCTACAGATAATGTGTTCAACAGAAAGTTTTTACACCCACAGTGGAAATACTTTTTGAAAATTTAAATGAGCATGAACACATAATATTATATTCAATACTTTTTTCTTCTTCATACTTACAGTACAGTCCCATTGTCCAACATTCCAATTTCTGAATTAAAAATTATGGATTGAAAAAATGAACTCTGAAGTCTTCACTCTAGTTAGGTAAAGCTGGTTAATTGTTAGTTGGGTGTTTGCTTCTCTTTTATAGGGTGCCACGGCAATCAGGTGGCCATACTGTTATTGTTGCCAGGGGCTCAAATTGTGTGAATGTTGAATGCTAATTTTTTTGTTTGTTTTTGTGTTTTAACCAGTCAGTTTCATTCCTGTTTTTCTATGGATGACTGTACTATTATGGCAACAAAAAATAAAAGTTCTGTTGTTTCTATGAACTAGCTTGAAGAACAGCCAAGTGAGGTCAGTGATGTTAAAATGACTCATAAGGATGGAATAAATGATACTGAGGGAGTCTTGAAATACATGGACGGTTGGTTGGTTGGTTGGTTGGTTGATTCCGGTTTAATGGTGCAAGAGCCAATTGAAATACATGGAACAGCAAGAGTGCATTAAGTATTTTATGAGGTTTCTCACCAAATGAGCAAGAAAGTGCTCATGGTGTCTCCCCTTTCTTTTTAGTAAATTTTCAATGCATTTAGAAATAAGTCATAAACCTTTCATACAAAATATCAGTCTATGATTTTTTTAAGCAACAAGACTACAGGTTTTGTTAATTTTTTAATGCTTAATTTAGATTCAGATTTAAATCCTTTTTTAACTCATAACATCCACATTTGTAAGTATTCTCATTACAGATTACATAATATTGAAAAAGACAATAGTTTGCAGTATCTTAGTTAAAATGAAAGCTATCACAACATACTATCACAACAGATAAGATAAGAGTTAATCATGACATACTATTACTTCCTTCTGTATCTCCAGCATAGCTTTCACCATAAGACCCAACATCAGTTGCATCTTTATCAGACAAAGTCATTCCATCCAGTACTTCATTTGAAGAATTTCCCTAAATTGATTATTAAGCTTCATTACAACAATAAGCAGAAAATAAAAGTTCTACTATCAAATAATAATTGGTTTTAAAATATATGAACAGTATAATAAAATAACATAACTGTTTATATGTTACACATTAGGCACATTACATGATAGAAAATTGATTCAAACCTTGTAAAAAGATGGAAGAGATGAAAATACAGGTGTTGAAGAAAAGCAGCATTTCAGAATAAAATCAAACAGTAATATTTGATACTCTGTACACTTTGATGATTGAGCTTTAAGATTGCTTTTAACAGTTTCCAACACAGCAACTTTGGTAGAAATCTGGAAGACATTACTGTACAATCAAATATCAAGATTATATATCAATCATAGATTTAAAATATATATTTTAGGATTATTATAGGAACTTTTTTTAATGAATATAATATCGAAAAGGAAATGTATTGGTTTTACATACCTCTTTCTGAGTTATAATACAAACGGTAAGCAAGCTTTGTATTAGAAGTAACACATTTTTCACAACATCTGATTTCTTTGAAAATTCTTGAAGAGTCAAAATACCATTTAAATTTTCAAGTAACATAATAAATAAATTGTAACCAGTTTCAAATGTTTTTTCACTCATCCTGTAAAAGTAATCAGTCTTTAATAGAGATATAACTTCTTTATAACACTTCCACATATCACAAATTAAATGAATTTTTTCTTCAGAATTCAAACAGTTATCACAAATGCTAACTTCATCATTAACATCACATCCATCTTTAGCTTCAGGCAGTTTAGCACTGGGTAAAAGTCTGCAGAGATTTTCAGAAAATATCTGAGTATGCTCTAAGAGATATTCACAAAATGTTGTTGAAGCAGGCAGATGCATCATTACAGAATAAGAGTTCGAAAAATCAATTTCCTGATTGGTCTCATTCTCAGATAAAATTAATATTTTCAGAGCCTTAAGAGAGAGTTGTCTGAATTCTGCATTTTGAAGAAATGGATATAGAGTTAGTATTCCACCAAAATTAACAAATATGGCTGACAGAGTATTCTCAGAAAGAACAAGTTGAAGAATGGTTAGAAAACACTTGCTTTTTATTTTTTGAACATCTGATAAAGGATATTCACTGGTAGATAAGTGCAAAAATTGTGGGAGAATAACTCGGATGAATATTTGTCTTTTTAGCTCATTAGCACCATCTGTAAAGATTTGGATAAGATGTGTTGCAACATTCTCTAACGTTTCAACAGCTGAAGAATTAAGTAAGTCGCCATAGAGATTGAAATTAATCCAGAAAGTGCTACCAACATTTAAATTTCGACCTAGCATTTCTTTTTTATCATGATGATAAGATTCATTAAGTCTTTCAAATAATGGCCAAGATAAATTTTCACTTTCACTAAGGCGTGTTGAGCAACAGGTACAAAGATTTTGAACTTTTAAAGTAAGTCCAAGTTGAGGGAACAAATACTTTTCAAGAAGAAGTAATGCGAGACGCTGGGTTTCAAAATCTAAGTTATTAAATCTACTGAATGAAATCTTAACAATGAAACCGGGATTAAGACAGCAACAAATTCCACACATTTTTATCTGTTTTATTACTTCATTCAAAACATCTTTTGAAACTGACAAATTGAAGATCTTCAATAATACACAGCTCATTGATCCAATGCAGCAAACAGGTTCTTTACTGCTGTCAATATAGTTAGCACTTGGCCCAAATAAATCATGATGGTGGTGTATGCACTCTTTAATAGAAGAACTATTATTTTCAGAATGTATAGTGGAAATTTTTTCACATTTTAGAAAAATTATGATGCTTTTTATTAGAGAGATAATAGTGAAAATATCATTATTTTCAAATTTGCTTTCACATTCCTTGTCTAGGCATGAAATGATGTAGTGACAAATATCTGAACCACTTTCATAAAACGTCCTAATAATGCAAATTATTTTTGCATAGTCTTCAGAATATATTGCAATTGTGTTATGAATCAGCATTAAACAACCTTTGATAATGTCAGAAATAAATATTGTTGTAGCATTCCGACCCTGTAAAGCAATAATTTGATCTGAAATTGTGAGTAAAGTTGAGATTACTTCATTTTCATTAGGAGCACCGGTGTAACCTAAAAAAAATTAAACAAAATCTAAATCTACTAATTATTTATGCATTACAAAAATTTTAATCCAATTATTATCCCTATTACTAAAAGTAAAATACAGCCAAATTATTGTTTTCTGTCCTTTATATATGTTTGTTAGATAATATCATTTGAAATGTACTATTAAATAAAGTAAACAGAAAATATATAAATTATTTTCAGAATTCTAATTTTCGAAATAATTTATTGCATTTAATACTTTTCTTTCAAAAAGAAAAAGGTGTCATTATTAAACAAATTTACTAACAATTAAAAAATTATTAATAACACATTAAAGATATTTGTTTAAACATTTAAAGTATTATTAATTTTGAATGTTGACAATTTACAAAAAGAATATTCTCTATATTAAAGAGGAGAATACATGCATTTTAAACACAAGAAAAATTAATGCTTATTCAATGTAAATTTCTACCCACATAAGTTTCATTAAAAAATTTAATTAATGGTAAATATTATGTACCATATATATTTTTTTTTATTTAAAAGCTTTTCTCATGTAAATTCAAGTTAAATCACTTCACTTTAAGCATTTCTATTTTCATTGCAATGACTAAAAGTACAATTGTAATATGCAGATTTCATTAAGCAATGAAATCTTATTGTGAAATTTATACTTACTTAAACTTGAATAAGTCACAGTAGCTGAGAGAAATACTAATTTCAACAGCTGGTCTTGTATACTTTGCATATCTTCCTTTGGCCAGCCTTGAAATGCATATCTTCCACTGTGAATATCTTTCAAAGCATTTAATGAAAACTCTAAAATTAAAGGTGCAGAACAAGAACTATACTCAGAATTTCTAAGATCAAGTTGGGCACTTTCCTGAAATAAATTTAAAATAAAATGCATGTAGTCCATGACTGAAATGGAATAGCACCGGAAATCTTGAAGCTCTAGAGGCAACGAAGGATCAACAGAAGGAATATCTTGGTCACTTTCATCACCCTCAGAAAGGCTTTTTGGCACAGATGTGGGATTTATGCGGTGAACTTTTTGTAGTGTTCTGAGTTGTGATGCTGGGATGGCACAAGGTTCAAAAAGGATTTGATCATCACCGGAACTAGAACTAGAATCTTTTTCTACATCCTTTAACCTTTTACGGCGAATACGTTTCTTTCCAAATAAATTTCTTTTCCTCTTTGGATTATAGCTTTCAGGCCATCTTAAATCTATGTTACATGGCACATTTTTATTTCTTTTTGGCAACACAAAGCAAGAACTGAGAGGTAAACACTTTGGTTTTCGTTGTAATGATGCTATAAAATAATAGAAAATATTTAACATTAACAATGTAGCATTTTATGCACTGGAAGATATTTTTCATTTAGTGATTAAAGAGGCAATTTTTTTTAACCAGATATCAATTTTTCAAAGGTATACTTACAAGGAATTGATGAAACACAAACAGGAAGAGACAGCAGAACAGGAACATGAAGTATTAAGAGTTTTATCAAATCTTTCAAGCACAGCAGATTCTGCAAGTATTAAAATTCAAATACATAAATATTAAGTGCATAAATTATAAACTATAATAAGAAGAAATGGTTTAAATAATTTTTAGAAAGCAATTATTTGAATATATATAAATGAACTGCATATACCTGTATACCAATATTTTCTAATGTCCATAAAATCTTCCATCCTCGTCCTTCTAAAAGATATTGTTTGAATGGTTCAGAGACATTTGTGTGATCAGCATTCTGAAGTGATTTAGCTTTTACTTTCTCACAAATTTGATACATATCAGAAAGTAACTGATGAGCCAAAATATTCCCTGAGCTCTTCCATTGGAAACTAAAGATAAACATGAAAATAAATAAATGAATCAAAATTTAATATTAGAAGTAAAAATACATTTTAAAATCACCTTTTGATTCAGAAATTTGGTTATATTCTAATATGTATTTAAATTTTTGAACATGGCATTGCATTCAAAGGAAAAGAAATCATTTTCAGATGCTTCCCAGTGTTATCCCAAAATTTCAGAAATAGGCAGGAAAAACTTCTCTCAGCCAAAATAAGCAATTCTGCATAATTTCAAACTTAGAACTGTAAAATAAAAATCATAAAAAAGACTAAATATTAGAATTTTGAAGTTCTTATAACTTGTATTGTGTTAGGATCAAGTTATTTAAAAAAATCAATTGAATTACTACCAAACAGTGGTGTAGATAAAGGGGGATGTGTGGTACACCCCAAGTATCGCTTCAAAAGGGACAGCAAAATCAGACATGAAGGAAAACAATTTTATAACTAAGAGCAGCAACACTAGATCAGTCATTATATACATAAAAAAAATTAACGTAATTAAATAGTATTTCTCACCTTTAGTCAGTAAATTGCCGATTTGTGAAAGAAAGAATGGTGGTGGACGCACAATTTTGCAACCTATCTACAGATATTGAGGGTGTCAAACAGTGAACTACATTATTAATAAAAATATTTTTTCCCTGGAATTTACTTCTGGATTTGAGGTTTAAATGTCCTATGTAAATTGCAAAGGAAAGGGTGGCATGTTACAAGTTTGCCCCGGGTAACAAAAGTTGCAGCTATGCCACTGTTATTTAAGTTTGTTATTGCTACTATAATTTTGAGATTCAAAGTTCTAATCTAAATGAAAGAATTTCCTCGCTAGGCTTCTGAACTCTACTTTATATTGAAAAAGGACATAACAGATGTATTATTCCAAATTCAAACAAAACATTCTATTTCAAAATCAATATCCATGCCTTTAAACCAATGTAGAATCATTTTCATTTCATAACAAGAAAAAAAAATCCATTCTAGTTCTTTATGCAAAAAAATAAATAAATAAATATTACTATGTATAAAGAAATGATAAAAACATGAAAGTTACCTAAAACTGCTATTAATATTCACATTTGCTCCACAAAGTAAACTCAAATATTTCACTAAGAAGGTATCCAGCCAAATTTCTCCATCCTAGAACATCAAAAAGAAACCTTAATATAAATAAAAGTCATTGTGGGTATGTGGATATGTTCCACATCTCCTCCTAAACCACTGGCCCAATTTCAACCAAATTTTGCACTCTTATTATTTGAGACAAGAGAAAGATACCTGTCAGCCTTTTAAAATGCAAAAGTTAATTAAACAGTCAAATAATTAGAAATTAACGGAAACAGTTTTTCCGCAGTAAGTTCAAAGCAAATTACCCCTCCCAAAAAAATATTTTTATACCATCTTAAAGTTTAAAATTTTACCTTTTGAAGGATACCAATTTCATATCTGTGCCATTTTCCCTTCAAATTTTATTAATTTTTCAAAATTTGATAAATAATTGAATAAATGCAGACAATTTTGAAATACAGCAAGAGCTTAACTAACCGGCATGCTCAGGAAACGCCGATTTCGGATACCGAAGAAAATTCGATAGTTAGTGATGGGATAGAATAAATTGTGGCATTTTTACGATTCTGTCCGCTAATTTTTTTTTTTTTTTTTTGTCGATTTCATTTTTTAGGTCTTGTTTTTCGAAGAAAGGTGATGACCTCTTTTTTTTTTTTTCCCATTTTGGCATTTTACCCCCCCCCCCCATAAAACAAGTCTGTGTGCATCACTGTACCGTATATTGCTTTTTTTTCCTTCTATGTCCCTCCATGTGCAGTGGACGTTGTATTCCAGAAATAAACTGTTCGCGTGAATGGAACATCATGGGCGTGCGTGTGCTAAATTTTGGCACGCGGCAGTAAAATTTTTAGAAAAACTCCTTTTCTAATTTTTCTGGTTAGTTGAGCTTTCTGGATACTTGAATGCCGGATAATCAAGAATTTACTGTAACTCAAATATTTAGACTTTGAACTAATTTACATTTTTTTCTGAAATTCTTGCTTTTGCCAATAACTTCTGAAATATTTATTAGACAACAATTATTTTTACGCCATCTTAAAGAGCAGAAAATTATCTATTTAATGATAGTAATTCCAGTGTGATAAAGTATTTTCTCTTAATGTTATTAACGTTTAAAAATATTTTTTTAATGCAATTTCTAACAATACTTTTCATTCTTATAGAAATAAATTCAAACTAATTTACTGTTTCACGTGTGGGCTTTTGCCAGTGTTAAAGTTAATATAAGAAAATTTTGTTTTCTTTGAGCATAAACACAAAAGTAGACTTTTCACTTCCTGTTGTAGTAGCATTTACAACTTTTAATATGATTACACAGTGATCCAATGGCGTTAGTGAATTATTCTCTCAATGTTTTTTCACAAATTTTTAACTGATCCTAATGAATGTGTGCTAAGCCTTCAAGGCTATTTAGTCCGGTTCCTATCATAAGAAGAGGAAAAAGGGAGGGGGAAAAATGATGTTTGCTGGGTATATCAGCTAGTATGTATATGAATCAATAAAAAGTTCATTACAGTGTTATAAAAGCATTTAATCAATTTTATATATTAAAAAATTTATATTACTATGTTATATAAAAACAAGTGAATATAATTCTATTTTTATATCAAGTCATTTTTATATTGTGTTCCAAACAGAAAAGCACTTCATATTACTGAATTTGTTAAGACACACATCTATATAAAAAAAAAAAGAAATGACAAATAAGATAATCAGTACATGCATGTCACCTTCTAGAGGCAATTCTAGGGAGTTAAAAAAACATTGAAAAATAATTTAGAATAAAAAAAAAGTTCAGTGAAAATAATTTGAAGCTCTTTTTCAACACATCAGAGTCTACCTTCATCAGACGCAATATTCACACTAGCGAGTTTGGGCATAATGCACCTGATAGACACAAGTAAACAAGGTCATTTTTATATTCTTAACACTCATTAATTTTAATTTTAGCATTCTAAAATTAATCACCGATATTCAAGGGGAGGCTCAAAAAAAAAGTAGGGATATCTTTGCAAAAAAGTCATCATGAAGCAAAGACACGAGAACCACATATTTTTTCATTTTTGGAACATAAGACACCAGTCTTCCCATCATTAAATCAAACGTACTGGTGTATTGTTTGCTACTTTTGACCAAAACAAATTTTTGGGCAACTGTTTTTTACAACAATGAACTTTACATGATAAAGTCATGAAATTAGTAAAATAAACAGCTGTGATAAAAAACATCGGATACTACAAACAATCATATGTGTGATGAATTCAGGCACAATGTGCCTGTGAGATCAAAATGGCAGTATCGGCACTCCACATAGCAGGCAAGTCAATTAAATGGGGGTGAGGGGGGTCAAAACATTAAGTAAAGGTAAAACATTAGGTACTAGGAGAGACAGATTTCTACTCTTCCTGGAAGTGGAGGGGGCAACAAAAATATCTGAGCTGGGTCTGTCAGGCAGGTTGTGTCTGAAGGAGGTTAAAAGCTGTTTATTTTTAAAAAAATACAAACTAAAAGATTTTTCAAGTATTGCAAACTAATCACATCTAAACCTTCACCATCATTGCAAACTAATCATCATTTTTAGTAAACAGCAGAATAGAAACTTCATTAAAATTTGTAGTTTGCTAACAAGAATACAATTAGAGTTCAACTTGCAGCATGTAGTTATAAAGTCGTTATGATGTAGTTAATAAGGTTCTATTTGCATGAAAGCAAACTTACATCAGTTTTAGTTGTATTCAAAAAATTCAGCCAAATTTTGTGAAGGTCATTGATATCAGAGGAGCTCATGATGATTTCTAAAACATAGGAGAAAAAAGTTTTAAACAGTCATTTAAAAACAGATAAATATTTATGTTAAAATAAATTTGCGATTATTGTTACATAATTAAAGGATATAATAATATTCAAAAATATTATATTCTGTGGTTCTTTATTCCATTTTTGTGATATTTCTATCAAATGCTGATGTGCTAAATTTTGAGCATATGTGAATTATATGATTAAAAGGTAAATGTATTAACTGAAAAAACTTAATAATCATGATTTCATTTTTCAGATGTTTTTCCAAACTGCATTAAAATGTCATACTGACTCATTTTTTAATGTTATCAATAAATATTTGAAAGTTTTGAAAAGAAAAAAGTATATTGCATGTAAGCCTTTTTAATACTTTTAACCACAAATTTGAAAAGCATTATTTAAAAAAAAATAACATTACCATTTGAGAACTTATTAAAAATTAGACACACAAATTAACATAACTATATAAAACCACATATATATAGCTGTGTTCTAATATGCAACAATGAAAGAAATAAACAGGCATATGCTTCTGCAAAAAGCAGCAAAATAAAAAAATAACTTGCAACTGCTATGAAGCTATAAATAAGAATTGTCATCATTTTATAAATTTTTATCATGTTCATGAAATGTGATATTTCCCTTTTGATTTGATATGATCTGTGATATTTGATTTGAAAAATGAACAAGTTTCTATTTGTCGCTTTTATATAAGCTAATTTTTAATAAGAGGATACTCAAATGAAATGGTCAACCCTCAGGAAATATTTTTTTTAAATGGCAATATAAAACAAAACAAAACAAAAAAAATACATTGCTAATAACCAAATTTCATTTATATAAGATGGAATTTTATGTAAATGGAGTTATTAAAAATTATATATAAAAATTATTAAATTTATGAATGATAGTGTAATAAACATAGTATGAACAATTAAATAATTATACTGTTTTATAACAGTTAACATTAATTCCAAACATATCATACTTTAGTCAAATAAGCAATTTTTATTATGAAAATCAATCAGAAAGCTTTTCAAACTGCAATTTGCACTATTAAGTTGAAAACAGCTGTTATAATATTACTGTGGGACAGACAGTAAAAATTAATCATAATCCATAAAATAATGATGATTCAATAAAATTTGAATATAAATTATATATAAAGCTGGGTAGAGTGCTGCTGTTTTTCTCAGATATATAAATCTTATCAATATGCACATATCAAATATTGACCAAAGTTAACATCAGTTAACATATTGAAACTCATTAAATTTTTCTACGAATTTAAAGAAAAATGCTCATCCTTTTCTAGATTTAATGATTTCACATTAATTACTATTTCTGTAATGAAAATTCCATCCCAAAAGAAAGAAACATGGTTCTCCTCTGCAGCTGAAAGATATAAAATCCTTAGAAAATTAAAATTATTTTTAATGTTGGTATTATCTTAATCTTACATATAAATCCTTACAAGCATCCTCGACAAAACTATCTTTAAATCATACCACTGCTCACTTAAAGTGCCAGAATACAATATTTACCAGGAACAATTCTGTCTTACTATTAAATAATATGCAGCATTATATTATTCTGAGAAAACTTATGCAAGTTTAGCAATCTACAGGAATAAGAAGTAGAAGATCAATTAAAAAAAAAAAAGGCATACAAATTTAAGCACAAGGAGATAAACAATTCAGACTGGCACAAATGCTTCAATAATGCTAATATAATTTATATATATAAAAGAGCCATTTTCTTTTTAGTTATTTGTATGTAGAGTAGACTCCCTTTTAAATGGCTTAAATGGGACCAAGGGTCAGCCAGTTAAGCGAAAATCTGGTTAAACTAGAGAAGTGAAATAAATTAAAGTTCGGATGTATTTGTCTTATAAATAAATACACAATTAAAATATTACATCATTTCATTCAATGTATTTAAAGTATAAGTTCAACCAATCACCATAATTATTTGGTAGGGGACACTTGTGCCCTTCTATTGTCAAGGTCAAAAGTGCCTGTCAGTTACTGAGCCGCGTTCCACTCTCCCCCCACCCCCAACTGTCATATTGACATTCAGGGACCATCCCATGTCTAAAATACATGCGATACCGATGCTAAATGACGAAACACATGTTTTTTTTTTAAAGTTATTTTTTACATTTTAAAGATAAAAAAAAAATTGGCCGGTTAAAGCGGAGATCCGGTTAAACAAGATCCGTTAAGAGGGAGTCTACTGTATGTTGGTTTATTTTTATTTTTCCCTTTATGCACATCCAGACCATTTGACTTACCAGGATCAAATTTGGCAATGATGGTTTCGCACAAGGAGTTAATGCTGTAAATTTATTTTTAAAAAATTTGAATTACATATTTAATTTTAAATGGTAAATTTGGGCAGTTTTTGACTGTTGTAGCGAATTTTCTTTTTTTCCTCCATCATTATTCAAATCTGGTGTTTTAATTTATTAGTTCTTGCATTTTTTATTTATTTCTCTTTTTATATTATTCTTTTAGAGCCTTATTAAAGGAAGTTAGTTCTTGCATTTTTTGTTATTTCTCTTCATATATTATTCTTGAGTGGTATTAAAGGAAGTTGGTTCTTGCATTTTTTATTTTTATTGCTCTTCATTCTTTTAAAGCTGTATTAAAGGATGTTAGTTGTAATAAAATGTTTTATTTTGAATTTGTTTCATCGATAATAAGCATGAATTGCAGACAATTTTGTAAAAATGTAGATTTTCTTGAATTTTCTGTATTTATTCTCATCAGAGAACCATAATTTTTATATCAATGTAAAATCAAAAGTTTTCCCATTCTAATAAGAGTAATTTGGAGCTTCTGTGTAACTTTCCTGATTTTTAGCAATTTTTTAAATTTTTCAGAAAGATCTTGAATTTTAGAGCACGAAGACAAATATTACGCGACCATGTTTTAATTTATATACATCAGGGGAAAAAAAATCATTTTCTTGCATTATATATCTCTCCTTGTTCTGTCTTTTGATGTTTTATTTTGCAACATATATTTTTATTAACATTTGTTTGTTCTTAAGATTTTTTTAAGTTTATATTTTTAAAAAACAACACCAGGAGAATTCTGTATAATATAGTTGTTCATTGTAAAGTTGTATTAGTTATTATATGGTATACTGTTTAAAAGGTTAAAATAATTTTTTTTCAAACTTCTCATATTTACATTCAAACCATACTGTTATAAGGTAATAAAAAGGCTAGATTTGAAAGTTTTAATTCAACAAGAAAGGATTTAAAGGAAATTTATATTCGTAGGGAGAAAGTTAGTGACAATACTTTTAGGGGGGGTAAAAACAGAGACATGCATATGAGAAAATATGGATCCTGAGCAATGCCAGGTTATCAGCTAGTAAAAGATTGAATAAAAAAGACACTCAAAAATTGAATAAAAAAGGCAGTAACTGATTTCAAATTAATGTTAGAAATGCAAGGTTTACAATCACTTTCAAATTTTGAATTATAGTCAATTACTGAATTGAACCAAGATTATTATGCATTGACAATTTTAAGTTCAGAATTACAAACTAAGAAAATAGTTTGTAATTCTGATAATAATAATAATAAAAATGTCAAGTTTATTATGGCATTATGGTTGTGCTTTGATATACAGCCGCCAGCAAAAATATCAACATATGCATGGTCAGTGGTATATATATAAAATAAAAATTTTTTGCAGTTAAATATAAATTAAAACAAAAATGCAAACAGATGTTTACACTATATATAAAAATGCAGTGGCGGCGAGTCGGGGGGCAGTTGCCCCCCCTTACTTTTTGCTGGGAAAAATGAAATTTCTATTTCGTCGTAGCTGCCTAAAACTAAGAATTATTAAAAAGCAATAATGTCTGGGAAAGTTAGCTAAGTTTGTAACTAACTTTTGTTGTCTACCCCTATATTCCCAGGTACTTTTAGATCTTTACAAATTTTTTGCCCCCCCCCCCTACTTTTTCAACCCAAGCGCGGCCGCTGTAAAAATGTCACAATATTTAAATGTGACCAGTTACTCTATATAGGTTCAGGTTGAAGAAATTTAACTGACACACTTAGCATTCTATCAAATAATTGAAAAAACATGCAAACAAAATTAACCCAAGAAAACTGAAGTCTAATATAATAGTAAATATTATCACCTACTCCATTTTTTGTACCATAATTATTAAAAGGGTAACGCAAAAAATAAAATGACTCTAGTAAATTTCTTCATAAATTCAATGTATAATTTATAAATTTCTTAAAAAATATATATAATTTTATATTTTTGATTAGTTCCTAAACTGGGAAGGAGTACATATAATTTATGAATTTCTTTAAAAGTTATATAGAATTTTATAGATGCTTCATTACTTTATTTCTAATACAGAAAACATATACAGGTGAAAAAAAAACAAAAAAAACATGCGTTTCTTGACTTAGTTTCTCATGTAAAATGGGTTGTATCAATTCAATATTTTAATTTCTTAGATTTTAAATAAAAATATTAATCTACATTTAAAGTTTACTACAGTAATTACCAGTGCACATTACCTCATTTTAAAATAAATTTTACATTGACATAAAATAGCATGGGGATTTTAAATTTACACTCTTTTGGAAAGATTAAAAAAAAGAAATCATAATAATAAAAATTATTTCAAATAACAGGGATAAAAAAAGAAATCAATACAAGTTTATTTTGTAATAAAATATTTAAAAAGATTTACTAAAACTGCTTTTCTGTAAAAACAGATTGAATTTTCAAAAAGAAATTTTGTCAATATTTTTATTAATTATTTGATTGATGGTAAAGTGCATGACATTGCAATGATTGGGTAGAGTTTGTATATCTGGAAAGGAGAGTAATTTGGAAAGAATGAGAACTTTTCCCATGCATCATCTTAAGAACATAGCAGTTTTTTAAAAAATGATTATCTCACTCAGTTGCACAAGTATAAATACTTTCAAGGTGTGTCACCTACATATATCTTTTAAAATTTGCTTGAAATCCAAGTAATATCATAAATAGGAGCAATTAACAGATAAAAGAGTTCTGAAGCGGTCATGCGATTCCATTTCTAGTTAATCCGCAGATTAAACAGAAAAGCAGAGTTATCAAACAACAACCGCTTTCAAAGTTTGACACTAATACAAATAAACACTCTGGTTGAAGTATGTCATTTAAATCGACGAAGTAACGATCACGTGCTGTTTTGACACGTGATATAGCACTCAATGATGCCTATTTCTCAAAACAAAAATTAAAAAATAATTCGCTGAGTTCTAAATATAGTTTTTTTTTAAATTTGAATTTTGACTTCTTAAAGATTTTAATGCTTTTGGGAAAAATTATTCATAAAATTTAGCATTCAAAAACAGAGATTTTATAAAATAATATCCATAATATTATGCTATGAGTGCTATGACTCAGAAGTCATTATATTATATAGTTTCATTAAAAATATTGGCAACATCTCTCTATTTCTGTTTTTATTTTGTTTGTTCTGTGTGGTCCTTGGGAAAGTGTGTGAATAAATGTAAAGAGAATTATTCTACTTCATATAGCTTTACGTTTCATCGCCGGCTTAATTTGAATGCTATATAATGAGAACGAAAACTTGCTTGACATTATTTAATCGCTTAAATAGCTGTTTCTTTAAAGGTAATTTGTAAATCTTATATAATTTTTCATAGTACTTATTGCTTTGTAAATTTCACTCGTTAGAAGATTTTAAAGTTATATTCATTTCAAGAATTATAGTTTCTTTTTTGCTCTACCCTATTTGTTCATTAGTTGGTAAAGGCAAAATTCTTGCTTCTGTCTTAATCCAGTTTTTAATTCTTAAAAAATTAAAGACTGAATTCACTTTTTGAAAATCTGCGTGTAAATTCAAGTTGTTGTAATTTTTTTTAATAAATCTGAAGGAAATTGACTGTTTATTTTTGGAAGTGCTACAAAATAATATTTTTAAAAATATTTTTATTTGGGAAATCGTATTTGTAAGGTTATTGGCCCAGATTTTGAAGTTTGCTAAATTGTCTGGTCGGTAAAAATTTCCATTTTTAGTAGAGTAGATGCTGTAGTTTTTGCCACATTAAGAGAAAATTTGAATTGGAATTTCCACTGAAGATGACTGGCTAAAGCTTTTTAACTCATATTTACGCTATTCTTTAGTAAATTTTATTGTCTTTGTGTTAATTATAAAAACTTCCTCTGTAAAAATTTATATTTTGAGTTATGAATTTTTAAATAATTTATCCCAATTTGTACCAGTTTTGGACACCTTACACCAGTTTTGTCCTCTTCTATGCACCAGTTTTGGCCACATTAATATCATACTATATAACAGGCATTTTAATGAATATTAAGCAAAAATAAAGAATTTTTATGCAGTATGTATTTAATTATTTTCCTATTTTAGAAGCTATTTTTTTGTTGAATTTGTAAAAATTTAAAATATACGTTAGTTGATTTTAGCTGCAAATTTGTGTTAAAGAGACAGGAATGCAGGAAACAAACATTTAATTTGGTTGGTAATATATAAGTTGTATATATCTGGGTTCGAAAAATTTGGACCTTGATTTAAGATCAAGCTTCCTAACAATCGGCCCGCCTTCTCACTAATTCAAGCCTAACAAAAGTCAAATAATTAACATTTATACCTTATAGCAATTTAATGTAATACAATCAATTTCAATTATATGTAATACTTTCACATATTTAAATTAGAAATAGTTATATAAAATAAGTTTCTTTATCTTTCAATTATCACACAGTAAACCTGGAGGTTAGGGTGCGTACTATTTTCTCACCAATTTTCTTTAGTGCAATTTTATTTGCCTTCGCCAAACACTGATTAGGATCTGCAGTGAGTTTTTTATTGGTCTTCTGTGCATTCGATGCCT
This sequence comes from Araneus ventricosus, assembly GCA_013235015.1. NCBI lineage: Eukaryota > Metazoa > Arthropoda > Arachnida > Araneae > Araneidae > Araneus > Araneus ventricosus. Next base: position 426,750 of record BGPR01000057.1, read on the forward strand.
ACGGCATCTCAAAACGAGAGATTGAGCACGCAGTGCCTTTGGCATTGCAAGTGTGCACTGGGCGAATTTTTTTAACTTAAAAAAACATCAGCAGCTTCTCTTTCAGCAAAGCAGACTCCTCGTAGCTTCGCTTTTTCATTGAGAAACAAAAAACACAGAAGCACGAACACAGGAAAAACACGACGTCTGATGGCAATGAAACGTAGCAAGGGAACCATTGTTTCCAGAAAATACATTCCTTGTTCGATATTTGGAAGCCATAATCATCAACACAAAGAAAGAGAATCAGCAAATTAAATGAACGAAAATCTTCAAAAGAGAAGCGAACGGTATTGAAAAAAATCATTTGGTAAATGATCAAGAATTCCAAACGAAGTATCATTCAAATTTGTATGCCGACCAAACAAATCTAAGAGAGCAGACACTGTACCAATGGAAATGAGGCGAAATTAAGGGCATGCGCCGTAGACCAGTAAACAAATCACTGTTGGCACATGCACAAATGATGCTGAAAAAATTTTCAACTGTCATCCAAAACAAATGTTCTGGCACTCTCTCTCTTGGCGACAAACAATTGGTGAGCTTAAGGGGAAACGAAATGAGTACTCACCCTAAACTCCAGGTTAAAACTACATTTTTCTTAGTACATATATATTTCAATTCAAAATATTTCTTAAATATTAAATCTCTTAAAAAATGATTTTTAATATCAGTATGCTTAGTCCTCATATTTTCTATACAAGAACATATTTAAATGTACATAATCTTTAATCAAAAATCTCTACATTCTTCTAAAATTCGTTGAATCCATAGAAGTTCCTTAGATGCATTGGTTAGAGATACATATTCTGCCTCCATAGTCAATAAGCCAACACACTTCTCTTTTGACTTTCTCCAACTGATTGGCACCTTGTCTAAGAGTGTGATGAAACCTCCAATAGAAATTTGGTTGTCACGATTGGCAGCTAAGTCACCATTGCTGTAGCATTCCACATTTAACTCACTTACTCTTGAAAGATTGAGTTGAAGATCTCTTGTGGTACTAAGATAACCTAAAAGCTTTAGAAGAATATTCCATTGCACGATTCCAGGATTTTCTTGGAATTGTGATAGAATGTTCTAGTTCTACTTGCTATGAAAGACAAACTTCCTAGGATACTTCTATATGGGTATTTTTGCATTTCAGTGATCTCGCTTGTACTCGACACTGCTGCTTAAATAAAACTGTACCTTTTGCTGTAGGGAGAGAACTCGCAGGAAAATTGAATTAATATAATCATTTTGGTGCATAAATAAATTTCCATTATGTTCTTGAAACTCAACACAAAGTAATTTTCGTATTTTTCCTAAAATTCTTAATTAAAAATGACATTTTAAGAGTTCAATTACTTTATCGATGTAATCATTTGATCTTCCTATCAAGATAGTGTCATCCACAAAAAATAGCAAAACTACATTGTTTTAATAAATGTAAACACAGTTCACCCATTTTAATTTAGGAAATTTTAATCTTTCAAGGGTAGTATTCATTTCTTGATACCATTCACGTCTACTTTGCTTTAACCTGTAAATTGCTTTCTTTAACAAACAAACATGATATGGTTTATTTCCATTTACAAAACCTTGTGGTTGACGCATATAAATTTCTTTGTGTAAAGGAGCGTATAAATATGCACATTTAATGTCAAGTTGGCAATGCTACCATTTTAGATGACATACAAATGGGGAAACAGATGATCTTATGATAGCAAAATTAATGACGGGACTAAAACCTTTGTCATATGTTTCTCCTTTGTTTTAACGAAAACCTTGAGCAACAAGACGGGCTTTAAATTTCACAACGTCATTGTTTTTATTCTTCTTTACAGTGTAAACCCATCTGCTACCTAATACTTTTTGATTTCAAGTTTTGGGTAATATATCCCATACTTTTCTATTAGTCATGGTGTCCATTTCTTCTACCATTGCCTTATACCATTCTGTAGCTTCATAGGTTATTTTAAAGATTCATTATAATGAAAAGGAATTTTGATTTCTTGTAAAATATCTACATTGGAATTTGCTTCATTAAATTTAACAACTCCTGAATAAGGATCCTTTCCACTAAAGTTAAACATTCCCTCGTTATATTCTATTCCATTTGATTCACAATATGACTTAACATCATTATGTGATCTGAAACTAGCCTTTGTACCTTCAATTCTATAATATATATCCATTCTTGATCCATTTTTAGGGGGGACAGCTTCCCTACTCCACGTAACCCTTTTTAAAAGGTTCAATTTGGAATTGGGTTCAAATGCTTCTGTATTTGGATCACTTGAAATTCAGATGTTACATTTACATCTTCGAGGATTTCTCCGGTAATCAAGATTTCAGATTCTGAATCAGAATTGGATTCTGTTGAAATGTAAAATTTAGAATCATTAGGGTCCAGTGCCTTTCCACTGTTAAAACCATTATCAAATATAACATTTATGGTTTCTATAATTTTTCTTTCAACTGGTAACCAAATTCTATAACCTTTTGTGTGCATCACATAACCTACCATAAGACCCTTTTTTAGCTTTCATCTGTAGTTTCGTGCGTAGCTGTCGGGGAGTCCAATATAAGCTGTTGCACCGAATGGTTTTAGATGCCTAATACTTGGTTTTCTACCGCAATATAATTCGATAGGGGTTTTGTTATGACTTGATGACAGAATAAGTGAAACATAATAAGGCTTCAGCCCTAAAACTGTTTCTAAGATTACTATCTTTTAGTAAACATTTAACTGCATCTAGACCCATGTAATTGAAACGTTCACTTACTCCGTTCTGGTCAGGAGTATATTCATCTGTTCGTTCAGCTCTAATACCTTGATTACCAAGAAATTTTTGGAATTCATTGTGACCAAACTCCATACCTCGATCAGTTCTTATATTGACAATTTTACTATTAAGATATCTTTCAGCTCGCTTTTGGAATTTAGTAAAACAAACAAAAACTTCACTTTTCTTTTTCATAGGATAAACAATTACCTTTCGTGAATAGTCATCCGTAATTGATAAAAAGTACCTATGACCTCCTTGAGATTGTGACTGTAAAGGTCCACAAACATCCATATGCAATAATTGTAGAGGTTTAGTTGATTTGATTTTACCTATTGGTTTAAATGACTTACGTTTCGTTTTTGCAAGTTTACAAACTTCGCAATTTAGTTCCTCATTCTTAAAAGTTGGTAAACCTTTAACACTATAATTTTTGCTTGTACATGCAATATAATGAGAATTAATGTGACAAAATTTACGATGGCAGTCCCCTAAATTGTTCTTATTTGATACATTCTGGGCAATTGGGTTACTCCTTTGTTTTTGAGGGTAAGAAGGATATACATAATATAATCCGTTTTCATTTCTAGCCAAAAATTTTCTACCATCATCAGAAAATACATCAATTTTACCTTTTCCTCATATAAAAGAAGTTCCACCTTTATCCAAATAGGGCCTGCCATCAAATTACATCTTAGTTTTGGCAAGTACATTACATTCATTAAATTAACTATTTCTTCACCCTTTTTGAAGAGTAATTTAACACAGTTCCTATTCCTTAAATTTTACAGTTAACTCCATCAATAGCAACAGACATATTAGTGTTATTATTCAAAGGTTGGAATTCATGAAATAAATTTTTATTTCCATAAAAATGACTGCTAGCTGTGGTGTCAAACATCCAAGTGTTACGATTTTTGTTAGCTTCAGTTATAAAATTAGATTCTACTTTTAAATTTCTAGCTCTATTCGGCTTCTTATTTTTATATTTACAGTTAGCCTTTGAACGTGAGGTTTGCTAAGAATTAGAAAACCGTTTAACTTTACTTTCTAATTTTTTTTTGCTCTATTCTTATTAGCACTATGTAAAGCTACTACTTCTAAGTCACCTTTACTTTCTTTAAGCCTTGCCTTTTCAGTAATTAATCCATTTAACACATTTATAAACTTAAATTTTTCATCAGACCATCTATAAATTATTTGAACAATACCTTGATAGTCTGCAGGGAGATACCTTATCGACTGGAGTGCTTGATACCAATTCGCTATAGGTTTGCCGGCATCTTTTAAGTCAATTATGATTTTCTTTAGCCTTGCTTCATACAGACCGATATCTTCATCTTCTGATATCTTGCACAAGAAGAACTTATTGGTTAGAGATATTACTCTTGCATGTGAATCTGGTTGGAAATGCTTCTCTGTAAGATCTTCCAGGCTTGGGCACCATCATCTACCTCGGAAACTAGGATTCTGTATTCCTTTTCCATACTTAAATAGATGGTTGCATAGGCTTTGTTCGTCCGGACTTGAAATTCATTGTATTCCTTTGGAAAGAGCGTTTCAACTGGGGAAACTTCAGATCCGTCTGTTATCCACCAAGGATTCTTTTCCATTAAGACGACCTTAATGTCTTCCAGCCAGGCAGCATAATTACCATTATTGAGTTTGACTATTTGGATAAGTTCATTCATTTTTTTAGGGTACTTTTCCGTTAGCCGGGCGCAAATGTCGCCAATTGTGAACCAAACACGAGTCAAGTTGCCGTGCGCAAATGTCGCCAATTGCGAGCCAAGTTGCCAGGCGCAAATGTCACCAAAATTTGGCGGAATTCTACATTATTTGGCGATTTTTCACTTGCACCCGGCTAACGGAAAAATACCTTTTTTAGTTAATAAAGTAGTTTATACTATATGCCTGATTATATGACAAGTCATCTTAAAGCTTGGCTAAACTCAGCTAAACATGATATAGGCCCATAACCATGATATTTCTATATCATGTTTAGTCTAGAAAATTTCGAGTCATATTCAATGATTAGGCTGATATAAACAAACACTTTATTAAAAACATTATAGTCAACTTGACTAAAAGTTAAATCAAAATCATTTAACAGTTTAATAATCCTTGTTAAGCATTTAACTTACTCTTAATCCCAAATCTAATAAATTTAGATGTCTGCTTAAAATAAATGCGTAATAATAAATGCATAGCATGTGGCAAAGGTATGAGGAATTCTAAGAAGTATTGCTTGAGAATTAGAAGTATTCAGAGTTAATTGAATGAGAATTATTTACAAAGGAATTCAATTGCCAAGACGTATTGCTTGTATTTATAGCGATACCTCATTTACTTAAACCCGAAGGTGAATCAATGCTGCTGCAAATGCTTAGTGGTTAGAATCAATGAGAACCCTCTTAAAAATATCTGGGTTCGAAAAATTCAGACTCTGATTTAAGATCAAGTTTCCTAACAGGAAGTGAGTACCATAAACTCCACATTAACCAATTTCTGGACAAATAGATGCCTAGTGGCCAAAACTTGTACGGTGGCCAAAAGTGGAGCATCTGCCCTACAAACATCTTGATATAGCCCAGGTAAGAACATCTAGTAGGGAGGTTTGGCGATACAAAATATAAATCTTGCTAGATTCTCACCATCCAAAAGACCTGTAAGAAGATGCACATGATGGTGAAAACTTCTTATTGACAAATTATAAGTTGAACAAATGGAATTAAAATTTATATATGGAGAAGTCCTCTGTTATTTACTTTTTTGTGGAGATATCTTTTTTTTCCATCTATAATTGATGCTTTTATTGAAAAGTTTATTTACTGCTGTGTATTTGAAGAAAATTTATTGTTTTGTTACCCTAAGGTGGTGATCTTCATGTTGCAAGTTTTCTTAAAATGTTGATTTTTATCTTTATTGCGTATATCACATTTTTAAATCTATATTAGTAATTAAATTATTTTCTTATGCTCATTCTCATTAATGGAGTGATATAGTTTATAATGTATCTCCTTTTTAAATTATCCTATCAGTGATTTAAGAATCTTAGTTATCTTCATTTAAAATTCAATAACTTGCCAGAAAAATATTTGAGGGGTTAATGTTCATTAAATAATAGATGAAATTATACTTTTTCAATGTTTTATATATGCTTAAACAGTATTAGCTACTAGCTTCTTAACTTCTAAAGAAAAATATTTAAAAAATGAAATTTAATTTATCAATTTAATTCTTTCTTTTGTTTATTTTCCAAATATGTTACTTTTATTTTAATTGAATTTTCTCTCATCTGTTTAGGCTATGTATGCAATCTACCACAACCAACCTTTAACGTGGCTACAAGACAGTTTTCTAATGCTTATTGTGTATGGCACACAGTTGGTGCTATCTGTTTAGAAAGGAAGCCTGTTGTTACTCAGGAGTTAACTCCATTGGAACAAAGATATTTTCAGTATTTACAAAAACTTGAAATCGAAAAAAGCTATTTAAGTGATCATGAGAAAAGACATTTGGAAGACTTGTAAGTGTGTAGTTATATATTTTTTTAAAATGTATTATTACATCACCTTTTTTTTTAGTATTTGCACAAATATTTAATTAATATCTGAAAGTATCCTACAGTCTCTCATGGATTTTTGACTAATCATAAAAATCCCTGCAATTACAAAGCAGATACTTTTTTTATCTCCCAGTCACAAGAAATTCTCTAAAGATTCTGAGTTGATTAAAGAAAAAAAACTTGGCCTCTACCCGTTCCACAGACAACTGATAATGATTTACAAATTTCATAAATGGTTTTGCTTAATAGGCATATTACTTATGTGCATTTTCATAAAAATAGCAAGTATATTAATATTCTGAAAGATTTAAAGGTTTTTTTAAAAAATCCAAAATTTTCCTTCATATTTTTTACTTATAACATGCAGAGTTTTCTTCCATATTAAACAAAACTTACAGAATGCTCAACAATATATTAGAGAAGCATTGTATAAAAAATTTAAAGTAAATATTTTGAATATTAGAGGAAATATGAGTGTTTGTGCTAAATAATTTTTTTACTGCACATGTGCAAGACATGGAGTCAGGTGGGGTAAAATGGGTAGTCAAAATATATGGCTTATAAAACAGCAGATTTTTAATTATTTTTGTAGTTTTTTGAGTTGGATATTATAGTTAGCTACTCTGACTTTCATTCCTCAACTGATATTTTTTTCATAGTTTCTTTATAATGGAGTAGTAACACATTAAACTGAAGTGGACAAGTTTATGCTATATGTTATGTGTTCTAATTTCCACTGCCAGGACCAGATTATTGAGGAATTCTTATTATAGTGGCATGATATCTTTTTTTGGACATTCCTGCTGCTGCTTCAACTTGCAGCTAAAGAAAAAATAAATTCTCTTTTTATCTTGTATTTAGAAAATGGGTATATGGTTAGGCTTAGCATTCTGCTTCTTGTATAGGATAAATACAGCGTCGTTTTTGTTTTTTTTCCTTTAAATAAATAATTCATTTATGATAAATTGAAAATTAATGAAACATAAATATTCCATATCATAAAACTAGTTTTAAAAAAATCGTGCACATAAAGGATCAGGAAAATTACCAGTTTTCTCTCATGAAGAGGAGCACATAATTGTTTAATCTATAAAATTTATGTCAAGATGTGGTTATCAAAGAGATCTAAAGTGTATAGTTAAAAACCTAAAAGCAATTCCGCACAAAGTAACACTTTCTTTGGCAGATGCAGAAAGTTTGCAACTAGATGTTTCTTCCTTCTCTGATATGCCTTCAAGTTCTCAGAACCTGCCTTTGTCTCCACCTCAAGAGTATAGATCACAAGGCATAATTTCTTCAACATACAAAGATTTGAAATACACAAAATTGCCAAAAACTTCAAATTTCACAACTGCATACATGAATAATTCAAAGCAAAAATGCATATGTATGCAGAGAAGTGATGGTGAAAGAATTTAAGATGGGTAACTTTTATTTTTCTGGCTGTAGATGACACAGATTATATCAAAGATGATCAAATAATAAAATTTTTGAATGAGCCACTATTTCATAACAGAGGCCATTAATTTTTTGATGAATAACAGATATACAGAATCGTATGTTGGAGGGAAAAGCCCCATTTTATTTTTTGCCAAATCTACTGTATAATTCGAGCCTTTTTTAAATAAACATTTTTTAAATCTTTTACTGTTATTATATCACTGTACTGCAACAAATTTATTTTTTTAACATTTGCTACGGTATCAGATTTGCATACCCATTTTCACCTGTGTGGGGATTTATCACACACAGGTGAAAATGGGTATAAACATATGGTTAAAAACTATCTCACAGCAAACATATATATAACAAATTACTAATTAAACTTAAGATGTGTAATGTATAGAAAAACAAAACAAAAATGGTTTTAAAAAGTATTATTTTCACAATACTTTTTAAGTGAAAAGCTAAAAGTAAGGTATTTTCTACCCATTTTACCCCACCTGACCCTAACGCAATTTTTCTTTCACAATTTCAAAGCCAGATATATTGAGCAACTTTTCAAATTATTTTATAGAATTTAATAAAGATTGAATACCCAGGGATACTTATAAATAAAATTCATACGGCAATTACTATCTGAAGATTCAATTTAAAAAATTTCAATTTGTGGAAAAATCCTCATCATTTTGTTTCTCTTAGAGAGAGAGGCAGAAATTCTGCTGACTGCAATGCTGATATCTTTCTAAATCTCAATGGTATTCAAATGGAATTTTTATATAAGTTGTCCTTTTGGCTTTGAAGTTGTGAAGAAGGAAATGGATTATTGCCTTGAACTTCTTTGATTCTATGTAGAGTTGCCATAATTGTCAAGCATTGATACAGGACCTTTAAGTGCAAAATAAATAAAGCATAAAAAATGGGTAGGTAATAGTTTATTTTACTCTGATAAAAAATCAATGAAGTTTAAGCAATCTAATAACATGAACACATAGAATAATAAAAGAAAAGATGCAAGGCTGATCCTTTTTAGCCCAGTCATATTTCAAAGTTGATTTTGCTTGGTTAATTATTCATTTTCTTTCACTTAATTAACCCTCCAAGTGCCCAATTATTTTTTCTTTTAGCTTTAAAGTGAATGAACTGAACTTTTCTGCATTTAATTGTATCACAGAAATCTTAAGAATATTTTATCCATGGATGTTTCATAAGATATAGGTTATAAGAATTATCTGCTTTTGAACTGAATTTGAAAAACGGAAAAAACTGTTACCGCTGCTAGGAGAGTTAAAAAAATGTGCGCCCGGTATCTCACATAGAGTTTAGGGAGAATGCGGACCAAGTGGTGAAATACTGTGACAGTCCTGTATATATGGGACATATGGCAACTCTAATTCTATGTAAAAATCTCAATAAATTTTTAATAGCTGTTGCGATCTTTTTACAAGATAATTGGAAACATTTAGAAAAGAAACTTGAATAAGATATCAACTTTTTTCACTAGAATATTAACCTTAGTTAATTTCAGAAATACAGGAATGGTTAGAAATCCACTTTCCTCCATATACACACTCAACACTAATTTTAACTGATTATGCACTTGTGCAGATTTTACCACCTTAAGTAGTTTTCGACATAATAGATTAATATATTAAAGCCTTTCAGACTAAGGTGGACTAAAGCCTTTTTATTCTTCAAAAATTATTGCCCACTTCAAAAAAAAAGGAAGAAAACCATCATGTTTCATTTTAGTTTGCTAAATTATGATTGACTCAGCTCCATTTTAAGTTCCTGTTTACTCCAGGGTGTTTTAAACTATTTTTTTCCTTGATTTTCATGCATAATTTTTGATATTGCAAAAAATATGAATTGGTTGGTGGATTTAAACATTTAACAAAATGTTTATCATTTTTTAAAAAAATGTGAATCACTTTTTTAAAATATTAATGCTATTCACTTTGTGTCTCTAGGTAAATGACTTAATTTTTTATTTTTTTCTTTTCATTTATTATATACTGTAAGCTAACATATGAGTTATTAAACAGGAGGATAGCTGAAAAACTTAAAAAAGGAGAAGTGGAAGATATGGACACAGTTTCCAAACAAACTGCTCAAGATTTTGAGGATGCATGTAATGAAGAATTTAACAGATATAAACCTAATCCAAGGATAACAGGTGGTTATAAAAAGCTGTGTGTTGCTCTTTCAAGATTTTGAATACATTTGATTGAAGTAGTTTTAGTCTAGCTTAATTTTTAGTACTGTGTTTTATGTATTTTATCTACAGTATTATCCCACGTTTATGTTCCTGTGTATAATGTTTTCCCGTCATTTGCAACATTTTTCATTGTTCCCCTCAAATTAAGTTTTAAGTGGTTATTAATGTAAAAAGTTTCCTGCAATTTACGCTTTCTCACAGTTTAAATCACTATTTTTCTGGTGCCTTGAAAATTGTAAAAGTGGGGTAATACTGTATATCATCTTCAGGGACAACTTTTTTAATTTGAAATTTAAATTTGATTGCAAACAAAATTAAAATACAATTTTTTTAAGAAACTTAATGCTGTTTAATTTAAGCATTGCATACCTAAATATGTGGTTCCCAACCTATGCTATTCTACAGAACACTAGTCAAGAATTGAAGTCAGGGGAGCTTCAAGAGTCTTCAGTCTTTTTTTACTTTATAAAGCAATATATTTTAAATCCTTTTACAGTAAACTTTACTAATCTCTGAAATATACATACATATAACATATATATAAATGCATGTTTTTTTACTACTTTTATATTTAGTTAGTGGGCCTCAAAATATTTTTTTCACAACAGGTGGTCCACAAAAAGGTTCAGAACTGCTGTCCTAAGTACTAAAACTATATGTTTAGGATATGTTTACGTTTTAATTATTTTTTCAGGAGTTTCCCTAATTTTGAAATACAAAATGAATGTAGGAATTCAACTTCTGTATTAGTTTATGAAATCAAAATTATCGATAGCTTCAGGTTTTTCATTATTATCTGTTAGAACTGCTTACTGTTAGAATTACTGTTAAGTAACAGTAATTCTAACAGTTCTACAGTTAAATAAGTACTTTTAGAATTGCTTATTTTGTGAGGATATTTTGTCAGTTTCATAAGAGTACAAAAATATTCTATGTATTTCGTATTTTTTTCTTTTTCTTTTCAAGCATTTTTGATTATTTATATAATGTTAATTGTTTGATGAGACTAGAAATTGATCTATCAAAAAATAGAGGGGCTTAGAGTGTAGATGATATGAAGAAGTTGTTGGAAAGAAATTTGTGAAAAAGGTACTTAATATCTGAAACCACACCAAATGATTAAGTTTTATATATATATCTGTCTTTTTACTATTAGAATTCTAACATTGATTCCCCCCCCCCCCGGAGTAGAGAGCATCTTTTAATGCTCTAACCTACTAAGAATTAACATTGCTTTGTAGTGAGTTTTATCTTATAAAATAGGTTTAGTGTTAACTCAATTTTTACCTCTTTGTTGTTTTATATAAAAGTTGTTAATTGTTTTCTGAATATTATTTCAGAAGCAGATAAAACTAATGACCGAAAATCTCTACAGCGGAAGTTGGACTCTAGTTTGGTCTTAATTGTAAAACAAAAGTTAGGAAATGATTATAGATGGATTCTGCCACAAACTATTCATCAAGAAGGTGAAACTCTGCGACAGGTAAATTTTGAATATAAATTCAAAAATCTGACGATATCAATGCATTCTACTAGTTCATCACTTCTAAGGCATTTCCCATTCATGATCTTGTATTGAATTATAAAAATTTTTGTGACCACAAAATTGGAAAATAAATATGAAAATGAAACCCTAGTAAAAAAAAAAAAAAAAAATAATAATTTAAGAAACTTCATGAAAGAATTGAAATAAAAATGAAAAAAAAAGATGTTTAAAAATTTTCATGATCTTTTTAATTCAATATGATTTTCTTGAAAAATCAGAAAGAATCTTTACCTTATCTTAGTTTACTTGACCCTAATATTTTTTATAGATCCACCCATAATGTAAAAGGCCCTGTTCTTGTCTGGATTTTTCCCATCATTTAAAATAATTCATTTTTGTAATTAAGCGACTGAAAGCATTAATAATTTAGTTTTATTTTCATTTTAAATAGGATATAATTATCTGACATAATATTTTTATAAACTGTTATGAATGACTACACTAACGGTTGAATTATTGATTGTTTTATAAAAAAAATTAGCTGAAATGATATTGAAAGTAAAAACTCTAAAACTATCTTTTTTGTTCTGCTTTATATAAAAGCAATAAAATTCATAGATTTTGTTTGATGCAAATTATGATGTATTATGCATTATGAGGCAAATAAATGACTGATAGTTAGCTAGTTATAGTGGTTATTGTCTAATGATTTATCAAATTTGTATCAAATCAAATTCAGCCTTTATTAGCTAGAACTAGGGATGTAACAAATATCAAATTTTTAGAAGCTTTTTCCTTTTGATTGTAAATCATATATTTTTCAAACTTTAAATGAAAAAATTTAAGATTAAATAAAATAGTTTTTATTGTTTGTATATTAAAAAAAAATGTTAATACCTTTATGTATATTTGTAATATTTTAAATACCTTAATTCCAATAATGACAAATGAAAAACTCTCTTCATTTTGGGATTGCTTCAAAGAAATAAAAGAGTCATCGTTGTAGAACGTGACAAATGACAAACACTGAAGAAAATTAAATGGATAAATTAAAATTACAAGAAGTAAATTCCTATTTTGATTAATAACTTCTACAGTAGAACCCCGGGAATCCGAACTAGTTGGGGCAGATCTCTGTTTGGATTCTGGGGAATTCGGGAAATTCAGTAAAATACTCTTGATATACCAAATACAGTAGAATATTGGTTCTGGATGCTCTGTGAAAGTGTACGGAAAGAGCATGTCCCTATTCTCATGGTACAGTGGCAAACAAGTTGAAGGTAAAAAGATATCTGAGTTTCTTTTTACTAATTAAGGTGCCGTATTCATTCTTAAAGACCACTTCAAATACTTCTTTTAAGTTAGGAATAAATATTAGCTTTGTGTCTGATTTGTAATTGTTTTTTTCCCTTCATTTTTCAGTAAAAAATTTTCAGAAAATTTTAAAAAGGTGTTCGGATTTCTGGGGTTCTATTGTAATAGGTAGGATGGAGTGTTTATGTAATTGGTGGGGAAAAAATGCCAAAAAATTTCCAGTGTTTACAAATTTAGCATCAAAATATCTTTCAGCACCTGCAAGCAATATATAGTGACCATTTAATTTCTGAAGATGGTAATATGTGAAACCATATGGAATAGACTACTATAAATGATATGCAACATTATTAAATACACTTATGTACTATGCAAATTGGATAAATGTTAAATTTTTTTTAGTAATAAATATAGTGGAATGTAATTCTGCAAAATTCATTATTAAATATATTTAAAATAACATTTTTTAAAACGTTTATTCTGCCGAATATCCGTTTAGAATTCAGCTAGACTGAATATTTGGGAAAGAACTGAATAGGCCTGATACTTAATATTTGCTACATCCGTAGTTGGTATTATAAGTGTATGAAACCAAACAAAACAGACTCCCTCCTAAAAATGCTGAAAAATTATTGTTCTTGCATAATAATTTCAGGCTTTGCAATGATAAATTATATGTAACTTTATTAAATACACCTATGCAACTTAAAATTAGGTAAATGTTTTTTTTACTTTTTTTAATAATAAATGTGGAAATATTAGATGCTGTCTCAGCCGAAGCCAACAAAAATATGTGGATATTAGGTTGCAGGAAAATAATCCCAGCTGTAGCAACCAAAAATATGTGGGGTCTGGGTTCGAGGAAAATAAATTTCAAGAATATCACCCAAAACCAGTCCATATGGAAAAGGAAAATTATCTAACTTGTGTACCTAGGGGTGTACACAAGAAGACAATTGGTTAGAACTCAGTTTAGAACTAATTAAGTTTATTAAATAAAAACATAAGTGAAAGATATTTACACATATGACTATTTACATATTTGACGAGAGAGATTTAGGATTTAGATATTATTAGTTACTTAGTTAACTAGCTGCTTGCATTAGTTAAATATATACTTACGTTACATTTAAAAGATTATTAGCCATCGCTACCGTGCGAACAGGGAAGATACCCCCATAGCTCATTACGCTCCGCTCAACCTATCACATGTCTGTTCTTCTTAATTTCAATAAGCCATGTCCCCGGATTAAAACATTACACTCGGTTTTAATGGAGAGCTACCATTACGCATGATGTGATTAGCATGGAGAGAGCTCGTGATCTTATCTGCCGATATCTTTGTGATGACTTAGCATTTATTCAAATGAGCTGTTTCGGCAGTGTGGGAAAAATATTATAGAAAGGATTAAAACTAGAGCTTAAGTAATTAAATTTTAAGAGAAAGTTACACAGTTAAAACACAATTCCTACATAAATGCACTGAAATGTAATTCTGCAACATTCTTTGTGAAATGTGTATTTAAAAGCACATTAAAAAAATATTATCCTGAATATATCCGGCCAAATATCTGCTTAGTATTCGGCAAAAGGGCTGAATACCGAATAGCTGCCGAATATTCGTTACATCCCTACCATACTCATTTACCATAGAACCATACTCATTTTAGTTGCTTATAATTTAAAATGCTGTGACATTGAAATATGATTATAAAGTCTTTCATGATAGAGATTCTTGTATAGCTGTAAATTACTCTCACTAGAAATTTCCATTGTTTTTATTCATGTAAAATGTAGCATAATTTTGATATGATAATCACACTCAAACCTCATCTTAAGTCAAACTTTTAAGATTTGTTTTTTTTTTTTACAGACTGCTGAAAGAGCTCTACATGAATTATGCCCTGACCCAATTCAAATACGATTCATGGGGAATGCTCCTGTTGGTTACTACAAATATAAGTATCCCAAAGCAGCAAGGAAAGATGGTGTTACTGGTGCTAAAGTAAATACCCTTGTCATGTTGTTATTCAACTAGTTAAAGTATAATATTTTTCTAAATTTATTAGACCATTGATAATGTAAATTGGTAAGCAACTATTGTCCTAAATTTTGGTAAAACTTTTAAATTGCTTTCTTTGCTTCCCACTAATCAAATTCGTTACACTCAAAATTTATGTGTACAGGTAATAATGTTGATATGTAGTCACTTTTCAGAAAGATTGCCGTCATTCTGTAAAACATCCAAAAGCTTTTTATTTCAGTCTTAAAATCGTTTTTTAAGATCAATGAAATGTAATGATGATTAATATTTTTAAAACATATTTTCAATGGTTCCATCCCACGACCATTTTGAGAATTTGCACGTGAAGTGGCGCATATGTGATGCATGTCAAATCATAGAAAGAGAATACCAAATTAATAGTGGGTCTTTGAGAGAATAACTTGAAAATGGGGAACATACATAATTTTGTATGGGATTGATAAGAAGTAGCTGATTTGTTATTTTTTAAGAGTTTTGTTCACAAACTGGTTGGGACAGGCGATCAAGCTAGAAAATTTAAAATAATTATGTTTTGAAAGTTGTCGATAAAAATAATTTTTTACATACATATGATGGATGATATCTGCATTTGAATAGATGTGTAAGAATAAAAAATAAACTTCAAAAATTATAATAATCAGACTAATTATCTTGATAATCTGTATTCTTTCTGATAGTACACAGCAAATAATAATACTAAGACAGTAGTTTATCCTTAATGTAAACCAATTTACAATGCCATTTCAGTAGTAATGTTCATATTATAGTAATATTTTTAAACGTATTAAAAAATGTCTGTAAATTGTATGGTTCAATATTAAAAAGACCAAAAATAAATAAATAAAGAGCCTAAAATTTTGAAATGTTATTTTTATTCAACATTCAAACAAAGTTTTGATTTAATGTTCACATTTGTATCTAGTTGTTGAAATGTTTACATTATGACTACAATTTTCATTAATGTTTAATAAGCAATCATTGTCCTAATTTCATCTGCATTCTTTTTTATGCTCTGCATTTGTTCACAAAAAGTGAATAATAATCTAGAAATGAAGAACAGACTTTCTCTGCATACAGGGTTTCCCATAATTACGTTATAAACTCAGCATAGTTTGATTCCTCACTCTCAGAGGATGAAAAGTATCCAAAGAACAAGATCTCTATGGCCCTTAGGTTTTGAGAAATGTGCGCTCAAAAAACAATGTTTTCACATATTCACTTAAAAGTAGTAATATCTGTGAGTAGATGTGGTGTCATCATTTTTTGAGTGCAATTTTCTTGAAAGGAGAGAGGTATGTTTTTTTGAACATTTCCTTCCTCTAAGAGTGAGGAATTGCACTATGTTGACTTTATGCAATATTTACAGGACACACTGTAAATATATGAATTAATATATGTATTTGAATTTGGAAATTTGCATGTAATTGCAGGTCAATGTAATCATGTTTTGACTTTCTTTTCTGTATGTAACTATTATCCTGTGCCCATTCAACCGGTTCAGTAACTGTAATGGTGTCAGGCACGGGGCACAGGGCAGCGTTCTGTATGTAACTACTGAAACTGTTATGCTATAATTAAATTTATTGTAACAAAAAAATTTTAATTTATTTAACTGCTAACATATTTCGGTAAATAGAGAAGTGCTCTTTCTAAATAGTGAAAAAGGGAAAATTTTGTTAAAATTATTTCTGAACATCTTTAATTGTTACAAAATATATATTATAACACTTACTTATAATTTTAAAAATCAAATCATTAAAAATTTTTATTCTGCATTTTGTGATGAAGTTAATAATTAATTGGCATTTAACTTTTAACCTTTGGTATTCATTTTTTATTATTTCAGTATAATATTTGTTCTGATCCTTATTTTCAGTTAAGGTATCTGCATATGTTCAGAGACCATTTGGAGAAATATCGGTAAAATAAATATCGCAATCACATTTTATAATCATTTTTGCATAAAAAAATTTTGTTTAAGCAACAAAAACTTTTTCAATTATCACAGATTTTTTTAAAAGTGAAATTTTAGAGTGAAATGTAACAAAAATTTACAAAAACGCATGACACATTAAGACAAAATAATATCTATAAAATTTCAAATAAATTATTTTGGGATACTTTAAACGCGTTTGTCTAGAGACTGTGCTAGAATCTAATGAAAATTTTGAAAAATATTTTTAAACGTTTTTGAAGTGAATAATACAAAATTTTCCTAATATTTGCACAACTATCAACACAATAACAGGCTTAAAATTCAAAATTATGATACAGTTGGGATTATTCTAGTACATACTCTAGATAATGATGTATAAAATCTGTATACCAAGTTTGAAATGTGTATCACAAGAAGTGTTTGAGAAATTATGTCACAGGTATGGGAATTTTATGAAATTTTTGGTTTTGAGAAAAAAATGCTTAAAGTACAAAAACACATTTTTTAATATAAATTTATGGAGTAATTTACTAAAATTCACCAAATTTATGCATTGCATCCTCTGTCTTCACCTCCTGGGTGATTTTAGCTCATTTATTTCTTTCCCGGGCTACTTTGTTACAAGCGAGAGAGTGCCAACTGTCGGTATCCATCGGACTTTGTAAATGCATTGGTTCAAATGTATTGGAGCAAACATGAAAAAAGTTTCCAATATAGAGTTTGGCATTGCATCTAAGTTATTCGTGTTGCTTCTTATGGTTATCCCATAACAGTTTTGAAGTTTATCAATAAAACTGTCTGTCAGCTTTCTTTTCCCTCCCAGACCTTTGAGTTTTTTAATTTTCTTAATCTAGACCCAACTCTCTTCTGGAAGCATTAAAAAATATTTAAAAATACGTAAATAATTGCAATAAATTAAAAAGAATATTAATTATATGGTTAAAAATACTGAAATTTGTTTCCCAATTGTTCGATTTCCTTTTTCGTTTTCAGCTGTTGAGGTTTCCAAAAAAGGCTCTAGTTTTCTTTCTGGGTGTCGCAGAAATAAAATAAAAACAGTTTTGGAAACCAGAAAGCATAAACTTTCAGATGAAACAATATATATAAAAAAATTTGTCCCAAAATTGATTTCCAGCGTAGGTGGATATAAGTAGGTATTTGTGATTTAAGTTAGTTTAGGAAAAACTTTTTTCTGCATTTGAATTATGTATTAATATTTAAGAATATTAAAATAATTTTTATATATTAACCCTTTCAGTACTAAAAAATATTAGTAATGAAAGGGTTAAAGTTGATCATCACATGATTAAATTGAAATTTGCATTTAATTTTACCAATAAATATTCATGGAAAATTGATTTTTAGTGTTTTGTAATTATTTGCTGATTATATTTGCAGGGTCTCTTTATTTTTTTAGCTTCTATTATGTTCCATCAATTAATTTCTTTGTTTTGTTGACAGGTTTTCTTCTTTAAAGCACAATTGTTTGAAAAAAATCCAAAGTATCTCAACTTTAATCTCACAGATACAAATAATGATGCATTGTGGCTTACTCACTCTGAGTTAAATGAGGTCTTACAGACTGATTATGGGAAAACAGTTCAAACATTTCTGTTTCCTGACACATTTGATGTTGAAGAAGAAGTTGACGATTCTTCTACAAATAATTCTACAGAAGATGAAGAACCTATTGCAAAAACTTCAGCATTAAATTAGAGATTGTTATTCATGCATTGTAATAAAACATTAAAATATTTATTATCATTCTTTTTGAGAATTTTTTATAGTTGTTGGATAAAATTCATTTACGCAATTTTAATATAAATAAAATTTGTGAAAAATCATATAATCCAGTGATAGAAGAAAATGTTTTCTAACATCAATTTTATTTTTAAAGATGTTTATTAGTCTTTAGAAATAGGTACTTTTTAAGGTGTTTTTTTTTTCTTCATTTTTAAAATAGTTGAAATATTTTAAATATAAACGCTTCTCCAGTTTTATTGATGTATTATTTCATATTTAGACCATTCTATGGCCCATTTTAGGAGGAAATAATTTAAACTTAATGTTGAAATGCGCTTTACCGAAAGAATATGGTAATAGTATTCAAAGAAAGCTTATATGATAATTGCTAACTGAATAGAAGTTAATGAAGTAATAAAAAGCTTCAGTTTTTTTTCTGACACCTTAACTCTGACTTCATTCCAATTGTAAAAACCATGACTAGGTATTATAGGTCTTATATTTATAGCACAGTTACAAATTTGAAGAAAATTCAGTAAGATCACATGTAGAAATTACAATGCACCTAAAAGTTTTGAGTGAAAGAAAAGTTAATATCACAGCACTAATGCATTTAATGCTCTTTGAAATGCAGTTAACAGCAAAGAATCAAGCTGGATGGTTACTTTTTATTTCGCTCCTTTTTACTTTCGACTGAAGAAAAAATGCAATACCGTAGGGTTGTTATAATACCGGGTAAGTCAAAATGAATATAGTGATTACAAACAGCTATAACTATTTAATGGAAAAGAATTTATCGATAAGATTAACACAAAATGTAGACGGAACTTCAAAATTTCTTTACGTAAGGTGCAGTGAAGTGGAAGTCTACGCATGTGTGAATTGAAACTTCGCAACGACAAGAAACCTGTTCATTGCGGGAGTCTCATTAGTAAAAATGGCGAGTCCCGTGCAGAAAGCATTTTGCGTGTTAGAATTTAACAAATGTCATTCTGTTATCACAGTGCAGAGAAGATTTCATCAGCATTACAATCAAGAACCTCCAAATGCGAACAACATACACAGATGGCATCGGATGTTTGAAGAAACAGGATGTCTGTGCAAAGGGAAAACTAGCGGAAGGCCACGTGTTTCAGCGGAAAACCTTGAAAGAATTCGTCGCACGTATGAACAAATACCATGGAAATCGACGTAAGAAGGCAGTAAGGAGTTACAAATGCCACAAAAAATGGTATGGCGTTTTCTCCGAAAGAGGCTGAAAGTAAAACCGTACATAATTCAACTTGTGCAGCAATTGAAACAGGAAGACTACGGCAAACGTATGAATTACGCTACGTTTATGCAGGAAAGCATGGAGGATGAAACAATGGCTGATCGTCTAATTTTTAGTGATGAATCAACCTTCCACATAAGTGAGAAGGTTAACTGGTGCAACAGTCGAATATGGCGTATGGAGAAGCCTTCCACTGTAATTGAACATGAACATGACTCGGCAAAAGTTAATGTGTTCTGCGAGATCTCATCACGTAAATTGTACGGTCCTTTTTTCTTCAGAGAGCGAAGTGTTACATCAAATATTTACCTTGACATGCTTGAGGTATGGTTAATGCCACAGCTAGACTCCGATTCCACAGATTACATCTTTCAGCAAGATGAAGCACCCCCAAACTGGAGTACAGAGGTTTGAGCATTTTTAAACCAACATCTTCCAAAGCGTTGGATCAGTCGAAGTGGAGATGCCGACGATGTCTTCTGCTCTTGGCCACCGAGATCTCCGGACTTGACACCCTGTGATTTTTTTCTATGGGGTTATGTGAAAGACAGGGTGTATGTGTCGCCCAAGCCCAAAACAATTGACGAACTCAAACTACGCATTTGTAATGCGTTTGTGACTGAACAAATGCTTCAGAATGTATGGCGTGAAAGGGACTACTGCCTAGATGTCATCCGTGTGACCAAGGGAAGTCACATAGAACATCCATGACATATGTATACAAAATTTTGAAGTTCCATCTACATTATGTGTTAATCTTATCGATGAATTCTTTTCCATTAAATAGTTATAGCTGTTTGTAATCGCTATATTCATTTTGACTTACCCGGTATTTAATATTCCAGTATTCTGTTTTCTGCGTATGTATCTTGCCCAAAGGTGTAAATTTAACAACCTGGATAAAATTTACACTACAATGAGCTTATACTATAAGGGTACTTGTCTGCAATGCACTTCTCTTATGAGAATGAAAAGGAGGTAAATATCTGAAAGGAATGTTTGCGCCGCGAAACCCTTGAGATCAGTTATGTATATTGTTCGTTTGAAAATGGGTCACAATCCAACTGGCTAAAAGGGAACATAGTGTTTGGCCGGTAACACAGTCACAAAATTGCATGCATTCTTCTACCAAAAGTACAGTGCATGAGTAATGCCCATTTTTCCAAAATAAGCAATTTACTATCTTGGAGGAATTATCAACATCCGAGGCGTCTGGCTATCGCCAGTTTTTTCCAAACCAGGAAACAAATGATGTTACAGGTTAAGGCAAGACTAAGTCTGCCAATTTCCAAGTGCACCCCTTATCACTGGTGTCATCACATGGAATTATTCAGCCTTCGTGACATCCTTCGGATAATAACAGGCCAGCGGGTTAAAGAACATCAGTACTGAATTGCCGGTGACTGAAGACGTGTAGTATGCCATGGAAATGACCATCTTGTATTTTATTGACTCTCATCCTGGCATTAGTAGGAGGTTTGAAGAGGTGTATCATCCGGAAATCAATGCAACTTGTGGATAGCAGTTCAACCCTTTTGATTTTTCTCAACTATCTAATTAGATGACTCCTATTTCGGGAATCGGTTGTCATTTTCATTTGAGAACCTGAAGGACAGTTGAAATGTTTATGGATTCTACATAATTTTTGTATCGAATTATAATGTCCAATTTGCTTTTAGTTTATAAGTTTAAAATTGTGATAATTCGACGTGCTTACGGGCAGACGAGTTAAGCAGTTAATATTTCAGCAGCTGATGTTGGATCACTGGTCCAAGACAACACTCCAAGATAGTGGGCCATATTCCCACCCTTGGATGACAATCATGTCCCTTACATGGATGTTCTTCATGGAGAAGGTGTAGACACAAACCTGTCTACTAAGGCGGCAATTATACTGTTCATCACACCAAATGTGTTAAAGTCTGGTCATGATTCATGCTAACATGGTGTTTTTGAATTTGCCTGTTGCACGTCCCTTACCTCATACAAGAATACTATAAATTTTCTTAAATATTTGATAAATAAGGGTAGTAGGAAAAACAGCGATGCAAAGGAATAATACTTAATGATGTGAATATATTTATCTTACTGATGAAACTCGTACATCATTGCAAATTAAAATCGAATAGAGAATTAAATCCAGACTTACACATACTGATTATTATTAAAAAAATATTAATTGGCTCTTTTTCCAATTAAGAGTTTTATACAATTATCAATTCCAAGTATTTTTAAAAATTGAGTTGCAACTTGTGAAAAAATAATATATTAATGTCACCAAAAAAGGATGAAGTATGACATCTAATTTATAAAATAAAATTTTATTTGTTTACATCAGTGTTGTCACTAACAAAATTATGAACTATAGATGATGGAACTGTTTGAAGAGCTTTTCGTGATATTCTCATCTGACCACTAGCAGGATCTCGACCAAAATATTTTACTTGTATTTCTTGACCAACTTCCAAATTAAGAGCTGATGGGTGTTGTATCTAGGTATAAATGAGCATTTTATTAAAACAATGACTGTTAAATTGTTATAATAAAACTTAATATTTGAAAGATATATTAATACAAATAGATGAATTAAATTAAAAATAAACTTAGTCAACAGGCAAAAGTGGTCATACAGAGAACATAAGTACATAACATTTTCATGTCATTTGTAACCAAAATACAAGTCTACCTGCATGTTTTTCAAGTGCCATAAGATGAATTGTAAATGTGAATTTAAACAACTGAAAGTTATTCCTGGCAGCCAGTTAGCAATAATAACAAATTTTTATTTACACGCTTACTTTTCTTTGATCCAATTGAGAGTTATGTAATAAAGCTGGTTTCATGTTGGGATATAAAGTTACCATCACACCATTATCCCTGAAAATAAAAATATGTAATTTCATGGTTATTTAAGACAAATAACAAAAGAGCACATTGGAGATAATTTTTGAAAAATCTTTATAAACTTGTAGCAATTAATTTGAATAACTTTGCAATTTTTTTCACTATTTGTCATTAGTTTTCTGTGAAGGTTTCAAACAACATTCAACTTTGTAAAAACAATGAAGGAGTTTCCAGAAGATATTAAAATATCATTCCGAACACATTTTTACTAAACACAGTGATGGAAAGCAAAAATATCTTATAAGCCATTTAATGAAAGCTATTGGAAATAGATGTTATTTATTTGATGCTAGTTGAACTATGGAAGTCATGGAAAAGAATACAGTTTTAAATGGGCACCATGGGGTTTAAAGTGTGTAAGCATTCAAATGAATTAAAACTTTTGATATTCCAGTTTCAGAAATTTTGATTTCATGTATGTATACCAAGGATTGTCATTTACTACTACCAACAGGTGCTGCTCTGACTCACTGGACTAGAAAACTTTGTAAATATTCATTTTTAAACAGGTTGAAGCCAATTTTGAAATTTCTAGGAAAATTTGTGAAGATTTGCAGTGTTTGTGATCTCAATTGTATTTAAATTCTGTACACTAATTTACTGCACTCAAAGTATTTATTGTTATGTAAGTAATCCTTTGATGGAGTTTGTTTTTTACAGTCCTTTTTTGTTTTTTGAGTTATACCACATTGGTTTTGTTTTGTAGAACCCATTGGTGCTTTTGTGTTGTGTGTGTTTTTGTTTATATTTGTTTTTTTTCTTTATATTTGCACATAGCTTTGTAATTCATATCTTCCAAATAGGTAGGTCTGTTAATGGTAACTTTTTTCTTTCTTGATTGGCCTGACTCCTCCCCTTCAATCCTTGCTGACTATAAACCCTTAGTGTGAGTCGGTCGGCATGGGTTATGTATGTGTGTGTATGGCCATTGACTAGACTACTCAAGACATTTTTGAATGCAAGATTAGGTAGAGAGTCATAAAATATTGATAAAGCAGAGACAATGTTTAGAATAAGGAAAATTGCAACTGTCTAAAAGCAAACCCTTTACAGCAATGTTTACTTCATTGAAAGATCTCCTTTGGAGAACATATATATTCTTGAAAAAGGATTAAATGGCTGAAAATTTTCGGCAAAGTATAGAAGCCTTGGAGTTTCACACATTTCTGATGAGCACAGTATAATGTGATTAATGCAATTACTGAACTAAAGAAATTGAAATATATGATGTTTTGTTACCAACTAATTAATGCCAAGGTAATTAAAATTTACCATCATAATTCAATTTAAGCCCTAAGTACTTACTGAGAGCTGAAAATGAGGGTTATTGAGAGTTGAAGTGCTTATATGACTAAAGTATGTAAGAGTGATTCAATATGCCATTTCAGTTTATCTTAAAGAATAAATAGCAAGTAACTTAATAGATTTTATGTCAATAAAAAATCCAAATTCATCATTCTGTACTTTTAATGTTTCACATTTTCTGAATCGAAGCCTTTTCCATATTATCAAGAATTATTATTTGTCATTCTATATAATGTTGAGAAAAAATAAGTAAAACATTAAAATTTTAAAAAAATATAAATTCATGCTTTGTCTGAAAACTTCAGACATTCTAAAGAACACCTACATCCCCTATGTTGCTGGTAATATATATGCATGTGTACCTATGAGCCTTTATATTATGACAATCCATATAACAACCAGCTTTACTTCTTTTAACTTATAAAATGGAACCACTTTCCGAGCCTTGGTTAAGGACTATATAGGACAAAATATAATTGTGCTTTTGAAACTTTCATGCATTATATGCTGGTGAAGATAGAGCAATGATCTTCCAAGTTTAACTTCAATTATTTGATAGTTTTATGATTAGTAAGTTTGATGATGATCATAAATGAAGTAAGTGAAATTCATAATCATATTCATTGGGTGTTTTTTAATAATTTTGACAGTACAGAAAGATGCATTACTCTAAAATCATCAGCTGAGGATGGAGTTGCTATGATCTCAGTATAATAATAATAAATCTCAAAATGGGATAAAGTCTCATATTGTCAAAAAAAAAAAATATCACAGTATAACACTATAAACATCAGCCTCTATTCCTGCATCCTGGCATTCACAAGCAAATGACCTATTCCCTCAGGTAACAATATGGCAAATCAGGAATAACATCACGGCCAATCAGAAATCTTGTTTTACTGAATTAGACCACTTCTTTTAAATTATTCACAATTCTCGTCTAATGTATAAGTTCTAATGATTCTAGATATCATATTTGAAGGTGATCCAGACTAGTTATCATCAACACAAGTGGATAAAAAGTAGGTTGAGATGAACTGTGTAATGGAACTCATTGAATTTGATATTTTTGTAGTTGTTGGTAGCTAAGATTAACCAGATACTGTAGACTATATGAAACAGTTTCCTTGCCATTCTGGCATCAATAAGCAATGGACATAGCATTCTGGATACAGAATAATACAATATTCACCTATACATCACTTGTTTAATCCGAGTAGTACTATAGAAAAAAATTTTTAAAAAATTATGCGAGAATATAACAGTGAAGTTATGATGCACTCACAATTTGATTATCATAATACTACTCTGCAAGCTTGCTATCTTAAAATATCTTAACTTTTTTACACTATGATAATATCTTCCTATTAATAAGCTGAAACAAGAAATTCTGCAGTAATGTAAGAAATATAAATGAAGTGAATTTTTCAGCAATTTTTTGATTAATGTTAACTAATAAAAAAAAATTTTTTTTCAAACGAAATAACACTTTTGAACTGAGATTATAACTCATAGATTAGAACAAACAAATATAAACACATAATTAACTATTTTTTTACAAATATAAAAATTCAGTGATAAATTTTATACAAAAATTCAACAAATAGTTTTTTTTTAAATTTTATGCAGACAGAAACCTTACCTTATTTCAACTATTTTTCCAGTATAAATAGCTCCAAAAACTAATTCAGGAGCTGCCTATGAAAAGAAACAGAATTTAGGAAAAAAGGATATAAAGTTATGTTTCAAAGAAACCTTGTGAATCTTTAAAACTTCTCTTTTATTTAATTTTCATATCATATTAGTTTTAACATATAAGAACAGAGTATCATATTTTTCTTTAACATAACATTGAATGAATAGATTACTTTTAATTGCTGAATATTTAACTAGTTACCATTAGCAACTTCATTTTGTACTAGCCGCCATCGATGACCAGTTGGTTCACCCATTTAAATTAGTTTTTATCCTTGTATTTTATATTAATTATAGCAGCCTTCGGCGACCAGCTTGTTCGCTGGGAATATAATTTCAAATGAATCTCTTATGCATAATTTTATATTTCTGGTTCCCTTAACAAAGTAATTTTTAACTTCAAATTGCGATAGACATTCAACCCGCGTTCTTTTCATATCCAACTTTACTTTCTTACTCCTTATAAACAAAACAGCTCTCTTAATCGTATTGCAAACTGCATTACTGATGGCCTGTAAAAAGTATTGATCTGCATTTTATGTCAACATTTCAGTCAGTCATTTTGTGTAATACACTTAGAAAGTAATTATATTTGGATAATTTTTTCTGCATTACGCAAGAAGTGTACAAAAAAAATTTGGGCGGAAATTAATCGTAATGAATTTAAAATATCACCTTTATCTTTATCATTAAAAGATTTTATACTTAATTCAGAAAATCATTCCTGTGGCTGCAACTGCTATTTTCTTATTGATTGTGAGATGAACTTTTTAAATCATTTCCTTCTAATCGCAAATGACCAACAATGGCTGCCCTTTCATTATTGACAAATGACCGCTTAACGGGTGTCCCCCCCCCGTCCACCTTGGGCTCTGAGGCAACCGAATTCACTCTCTAGCCAGGCTCAAGACCTGTTTGCTTCCACCCTTCCTCCCCCTTTGGTCGAAAAGAGAAATGGTCTCCTTGAGTGAGATTGACCGCAGTTAATGACAATTTAAAACATTGTAAAATTAAAAGTAATTATCGCACAGTACTCATACTAATATCATTGGAAAGATAATTGTTTGCACTTTAAAGTGGTATGAAAATCATTTTCATGCCATAGTTCTTTAGGAAGTTATTCACAAAAATATGGCCGAAAATGGTCAAAATTTGCTTACTTTTTAAATAATTAAAACGAATAAAAAAATAGAAAAAATGGCTCTGAGGTGCGCATTCCCACCCCCTAAAGTATACCTGTACCAAATTTGGTAGCTCTAGGTTCAACGGTCTATTCTGTGAGAACGCCAACAGACAGACTTTCTCTTTTATTATTAGTAGAGATTGTAACATAAGTAAAGAGACAAAAAAGAAATTAACACATATTTCACTTTTGCAGTTAAAATAAATTTCTAGTGTATAAAACAGTAATTAAATTATCAAGAATAAAGAGCTGAATGCTAGTTTTCAAATTTATCAACTTTCACAAATTTTTGCTAATTGTTTTCTAAAAATTATGTTCTTACATGGCAGTGATTAGTAATGACTAATAGATAATTTATTTAAATATTCACATTTTTCTTATATATTCCACCAAAATAAGCGATCCAAAATTTATTCAGCCATAAATGAAGTAAGTTAGTTACTTCCTTTATGGCTGAATAAATGAAGTAATGTGGATTTCTTTTTTGAATTTGATGCTCTATTTAATTTTTCAGTTATTGCATTCACATATACACAGTGAAACTTAGCTAATTTGAACATTTTTAATTCGAATTTATCGGTAATTCAAATTTTTCTCGGGTACTTTGAATTCTCTTTGTGAACACATACATGAATTTCTTGTGTGGATTGCATCCTACATAAGTATAATGTTAAAATATTTATAATTCAAATTTATTTTGATTAATTCAATGTTAAAACTAAAAATTGTTTTAATTTTGAAATGGTCTTCATTAGTTACATACATGTACCTTTTGCTCTCAGTGATCATAAATGAATAAGTCCATTAATTCACACAAATACTACTGTACAATGTATTCAACTAAAAAGGCAATAATTTTTTTAATTTTTTTTAAACAATGGACACATTAGACTTGAATTGTACTAATCACTTTGAAATTTTATTATATAGCTGCTGAATTCAAAGTGATGTATATTGTTTATTAAAATTACCCATTGATTTATTGAAATTAGTATTTTTAAAATTATTAATTTTTTAAAAATTATTTTATTTATTAAAATTATTTCCTGTTTATTTATTAACTATACACTATTTATTAAAACTATGAAATGTTAAAATAAATCTTTACTGTCCTAATTTCTAGATCCAGTTCTTATTAATTCGAATTTTTGGACAAATCTCATATTTAGTACGGCCCCATCAGTTTCAAATTATTCAAGTTCTACTGTTCATCCATACATTTCAAATGGCATGTAGTTTAAGTACTTTTATATTAAGTAATGCAATACCTCTTCTAATAGTAATTTATCAATCATTTCTTTTGCTTCTGCCATTGCTTCAGAATTTGGAGCAAACACAGAAAAAACATTATTCTCTATAGATGTTAGCTGAACTCCTAGGGAGGAAAAACATTTAAATTCAAAACACATACCTTTTTAATACATTATTTTAATGCTAAGTTCAAAATTCATTAATCATGTCTCAAGATATAAACTTTATTACCTGTTTCAGCTCTAATTTTTTTAATATTGGAACCACCAAAGCCAAAGAATTGTGATAGTTTATAGGCAGGTATTTCAAGCTTTTCTAAAATGAATGTAAAAAATTATGCATACATTTCTTGTTACATCATAACACTTTACTATACAATTGTTTACAAAAACTGATTATTTACCTGAAATAGGCCAATTGTCTTTCCTTTCTCTTGGTTTTGAAATTGTTTCATTCATGATATTTAATATTTTGTTCTTTCCTTCTGTAAAAGAAAATTTAATTTCATATCTAAATGTTTCTTAGAAATCTCTCAAGCATACATATACACATACATATGTGATTAAAAAAATTATATTTTTCAGTCAGTTCCCATCGCTTGTTGCCAAACATAAATCTTAAACAGAAATGTGACTTTCCTGTTAGCTTGTCAGCCACTAAGATGTTAGCCTTAGAGAGTAACCTTATTTCTTGAAGTTACCACTGCAGATTTTGTGGGATAAAGTTAATGCACTTTTGAAATGAATTCTGGTAATTAATGAGCTAGCAGAAAATAACAAAATGTTTTCACAACAGTCTAATATTGAAATTATGTTATAATCAATTTTCGCTTTAGGAATATCATGTTTATAACTAAACCAAAGGCAGACTAAACAAATCTTGCCTTCTGAAGTTTTTTCTTCCATACAGACTTGGATGTGGTCCGATTCCAGAATTTTTCTTTACATAAAATTGTGCAATTTAGGCTTCTTCTTTCCATTCTTGCTCCTTGGGGCATTATATTGGTAAAAATGCTTCCCAATGTCTATTTACATTATTATTATTTCATAATTATACATTATTTGATTTATAAATATTATCCATAGGAAAAACTTGAGATAAACAAAATAATTTTAAAAAAGTATTATTTTGAAAAATATTTGACAAAATATATTATTGCAAATTCCAGTTAAAAGAGATTATTTATATTTCCTAGAAATATTTTATTGTGAAAGTATGGCATATTTTATTATATTGCATCAAAATAATTTTACTTAAATAAAGATTTAACAAGTCAGTCTTTATAATAAACTTACCAGCTCCTTGTTTAATAGTTTCCATTATAATACGTAATGGGAGACCTGGAACTTTTACGTCTAACTATGAAAAACGAAATTTATCATTTTTAATATAAATATTTAAAACAGAAATATCAAAATGAGAGATATTTATATTCATACATTCAAATGTATTTTATTAGATTAGAAGTCAGTTGGGAAGCTACACAAAGGCTGTTGGAAAAGGACCTTTTAATTTTGAACTGGGTTCAGATGATGAGGACAACATCCGAGTCCCACAGGCATAGTTAAAAGGGGGGGGGGGGCCCCCAAGGGGGCCGTCTGCATCGGGCAAAAGGACAGCAAAATTGGACATGCAGGAAAACAATTTTATGACTAAGAAAAGCAAAGGTATTAGGTCAGTCAATGTGTGCAGAAAAAAAAATTCTGCGATTAATTCATATTTATTTGCCTTTTATCTGTAAATTGATGATATGTGAAAGAAAGAGTGGTGGCGGATGCAGGATTTTGCAACCTGTCTGCAGAGATCAAGGGAGTCAAATGATGAATTATGTTACTAATAAAATAGTTTTTTTTCTGGAATTTATTTATTTTTATTTTGATGTTTATGTCCATTATGCGACTTGTAAAGGAAGAATGACATGTTGCAAGTTCACTCCAGGCGGCAAAAACTATAGCTACACCACTGCCAAGTTAGCATTTCATTTTCCAAATTTCCACACCACAACAGTACCAAGATATTTGACCCTCAATAACAGATTTAATATATACCATGCCAACATATTTGGGACAAGAAAAATAATATAAAATATGAATAGATGCATACAAGCAAGGGTATATTTGATTTTACATGGTAAATCTGGAAACTAGTAGTGTAATCTATAGATAAACTACCCTATTAAACTATTATTTAAACTAAGTTTTTAAGCAGCTCTGCAGTTCTAGCTACAGCTTACTTGTAATTAATTAACTTGTAATTAATTATTATAATATATTGTATATGAAATTAAAATATGAGTAACAAAATAACATTCACATATTTATATACAGTAAAAGCTTAACTAACCGGCATGCTTGAGAAACGCCAATTTCCGGATACCTGAAAAGTCCGGATAGTTGAGTGTGACGGGAAAAATGGGAGTGGGGTAGATTGTAGCCTTTCTTTTTTTTTTCTTCCAAATAATTTGTTTTTGTCATTTTGAAATGCGCATTAAACATAATTTTTAAGAATACTTCTGTATCTTCCATTACTTTATATTATGAAGATTTCAATTTAACACTGATGATGAAAAAAAAGTATGATCTGTAGCCGAATTTTTACCATAAATATATATTGTAAAAATATACAAATAGCTGACGAAACTGAAAAATATTTTACTCAGCAAGCATAATAAAACTCTTTTAAGTGATCATAAACAAATCCCAGATTGAATATTAATTATCTAACAAATTATCTTTTAAAAATCGTAAAGGTTATTGCACAATACGCGCGCCTCCAATTCTCCCACACGTGATATTACGTAATCGGAATCAACATCTGCCGGTATTCGGAGAATAAATAAATAAAGGGGGAAAAAGACTTACCAATCTGGAGTAACACCCCATGAGCTTTTTTTTTTACCGATTCTGCCGATTTCGTTTTTAGGTTTCGTTTTTCGGCGAAAGGTGAGGATCTTTTAATTTTTAGGGGGAGATTCTCACTTTTGATTTTGACCCTCCATAAAACAAGTCTGTGTACGTCACAGTCCTGTATATTGCTTTTGACCCCCCTCCTACACCCTTCCATGCGGAGCAGAAGACACATTCCAGAAATAAATTATCCCCGTGAATGGAACGGCGCGCGAATGTAAAATTTTTAAAAAAACTCCTTTTCTAATTTTTCCGGTTAGTTGAGCTTTCCAGATACTTGAATGCCGGATAATCGAGAATTTACTGTACATAAATAGCATAACACTAGCAATAAATGATATTACCATATTTAAGATTAAATTAAAAACTACAGAGATATAGAAAAATGCAAACAGAAGTCTCTAAATTAATTTTAATATTTGAGTGCAGCATAAAACAATAAAAAATAGTCAACAGAAAGAACAGCACCTAGATGGGATTTTTATGAAACATTTTCAGCTTTACAAATTATATTTTAAGAGAGAGAATGATGCTATGTTTAATTATTTTAATACAAAAATAATTTAAAGATCATATTGGGCAAATTATACTAGCTCAATCATTCTAGTTGACAACATATATGAATATATAATAAATATTAATTGTATTTTATTTTGAAAACTAACCTGAATAGCAGAAATGCCCTTTTTGGAGCCAGCAATTTTGAAGTCCATGTCTCCAAGATAATCTTCTAACCCCTAAGAATAGAGAGAAAGAGATCATGAAAAAAGAAAAATTCAAATAATGCTAAATTTTTACTGACATATTTTCCAAATTATAAATAATTTTTTTACTCACCAAAATATCTGTGAGTATTCTATACTCAGCAATCTCATAGGGTTTTTCAGGATTTGGAGTAGATATTAAACCCATAGCTACACCAGATACAGGAGCAGAAATAGCAACTCCAGCATCCATGAGAGCTAAAGACCCGCCACAAACTGAAGCCATAGATGAAGATCCTGTGAAATTTTAAGCAACAATACCTTAAAATCAATATCTATGTTATTGTATAAAATATTTTAATGCTTTACAATGAGGAGATTCATGATGAGAAAAGTTCTGCAAAAACTTTTGAAAACTGTTTTCAAAGCAAATTTTAAACCCTTTTTTGTAATCAATTTATCAAATTAAAAATAATATTTAAAAAAATACTTAACTGTTTGAAGACTGGAAATTTTTTTTATTAAATATCACAACACATTTTAGCTTTTTCTTTGTTTATTCATTTTATTATTCTTATTAGCTCTGGTGGTGTTACGACTAATCCCATTTGGTGTAATATAACTACCCAAGTCTATGAGTCAAGAGCCAATGATGTGTGATAGTTCTGTAGGTAAATGCGACCAGGAGCACCTAGGCATTAGCTGACGTAGAAGTCTGATTTAGCTTCTGTATATGGGGGTACATTGCCTTCTTGCAGGTTTTTCAGGGGGAACAGGTTCACATTTATGTTTTGATGAAAACCTTGAACAACCACCCTGATTTGCTGCTAAAACACACACTGGTCTATCACTTTTTGAATAATGCTGATTAAGAGCACAGCCTGAGGACAGAACTTGCAACTTTCTACCTCCAATTGATGTTGTTTAACCATACAAAGTTTTAACTCACTAAGCCATTGGTAAGATTATTAGTACTTCCTTAACAATAAAAGTAATCCATTAATTATGAATTTGAAAATATAACATATTGATTATATTTGAAATTAATAATTATGTATGTTTACACCATACTAAATTACAAACACCTATCTGCTAATTTAAGTGCGATTTAGATATAGATATTGACATAAAAAATAATCCCTTTATACTTTTAGAATAATAAATACTTTTAAGTATCTGCTTGCACTTAATTTACACTTGTTTTACATTTTTTTTTTTTTTTTTGAATTAATAGCAACAGTGTAGCTGTAACGTTTGCTGCCCAGGATGAACTTGCAATATGTTGCTCTTCCTTTACAAATTACATAGGGCACATAAACCTCAAAATGAAAAAATAATAATAAATAAATTTATAGTAACACAATTCGCCATTTGATATAACTCCTCTATCTCTTCAGATAGGTTGCAAATTTGCACATCCAGCACCAGTCTTTCTTTCATATATTGACAATTTACCAACAAAAGGCGGAAAATACAAATTAATTACATTGATTATTATTTTTGTATACAATGATCTTGTGTATGCTGTTCTTCTTAAACATAAAATTCCTTTCCTGAATGTCTGATTTTGATGCTTGGTGTGGACTGCAACCAATATCTATACCAGTGATTAATAGTTTAATAGATAATTACAATTTTTTACTTTTAGATAATTAAATTTATATGAGTTTCTATTATAAACCACTAACAATATGTTGAAGTGTTTTCTACTGTAGCACCAATTGTTCTATTTCAGATATTCAGCAGTTAAAGAATGATACTGGAGTTAGTGTGTATTTGGTGGCCAGATAAAGCTGTAGAATTTCTATTGTTTCATTTTGTAAGCAAGTTTGAAAAGAGACAAATTATAATATTATTTAATATTTGTGACATATTATCTAATATTATCATAATTAAATATATGTGTAACATCTCATCATAACAAAGCAATATATTTTTATGATTAGATAACATCAACAGAAAATGTATAAATAAGACAAATCCATTTATTAAACGTGATGTTTAATTATATGGTAAATTTAAATATTTTCTAACAATTCTATTTCAAAAAAAAAATAATTTAAGGCCTTAGATTTTTAGACATGCTAAATTTGTTCCTACCATTGGATTCCAGAACTTCTGAAGTTAATCGTATTGTAAATGGAAAATGAGAAGGCAAAAAAGGTCTTAAACTTTTTTCAGCTAAGGCACCATGTCCAAGTTCTCTACGGCCAAAAGTTCCGAATCGCCCAATTTCATTGGTGGCATAAGGTGGAAACTTAAAAAGAAAAATAACAGATATTATTAAAAATTATCTACAAGAAAGAAAGGAAGAAAAAAGCGTTGAGTGGAATTGCAATAATAAGTTCATTTCTACTAGAATTTATTTAGCATAGTTTATGGATAAATCTAATGAAAAATGTTTTCAAAATTGTTTGTGACAACAATAATTAAGTACTATTATGAAAACAGAAGCCGCTCTTAAAAAGAAGCTAGTCTTTTTTTTTCCCTAATAATTTTGAAACCAATTATTGATTTTTGGGGCAAAACTAGAGTACTCCAGCGAAATTAAGCCAGGAAAACAAGACAATTTGTGATAATAAGAGTTAATTAAAGATTATTCCATCATATAAGAATTAGATATAAGACAGCAGGAAGGAATGGAATTAAATGTAAAATTACATCAACCAAATAAAAATGAATTATTGGAGTGTTACTATAACACTTTCTTATTATTTCAAACAAAATTATAGATTAAGTTATAAACAAACTATTTAAAGATTTCAAAACAGGCTATATATACATTATACAAAATAGTACTCAAAATAAAAACAACAATACTTTAGAATTGCACCGACAATGGATACTTTACAAAACAATATCAAAAATAATTTAAGAATAAAATCTCACAGTATTTGGCGACATTTTAAGCCACCAATAATAGAATATTTGTTCCATTAATTCAATATATATGTTAAGGACCATAACAAAATAAAATGACATAACAAATTTTTAAAACACATTAGTAAATTTAAATTTTGCATTTATTCATCTGCTTAAGTTCAAATAACATACCTCATAATGTAACATGAAATTCTTTTCCTTAACAGCTCTAAAAAGAATTGGAAGGAAAAAAGCTATAAGTAAGCAATTAATTCTCAGAATTATGGATACAAAGTAATTAAAAAGCAAGCTTGAAATTTTAAGGTAAAAAATTGTTTTAAAAAGACCTTCTGAAACCATTTCACAGCTCATACATTAGATTTTGTTATTCACATAAATCAATATTTATTATCAATGAAATTTTACATATACTACATATTTTTGTCACTAAGAATAATTGCTTAATATGTCAAATCACAACAGAGAGAAGTTACTTGACAACAGAGAGTTAAGATTATTTGACTCATCTCTTGCTACTATTTTCTCATAAAAGCACTTAAAACTTCTCAAAATTACAACATGATATAATTGAATGATAACTATCTTTTATTAGCTAATGAATGCATTATTTAATTTTGACTCAACTGCAGCAAAATAAATAAATATTCAAAACCAATTTTTACATAAATTAAATAAAACAACAAATTCCATGCATTCGAATACAAAACAAAAGTTCATATTCTATTTTCTGTGAATGAATAACATACCCAGTAACAACTGAAACAGGATCAGCTCGAAATGCAGAATCGAGAGAATCAAAAGCAACTGTACACAAGACCTGAAAAATGTAAAATTCTAAGTTTCAAAAGAGGAGAAACATTTATTTAAAGCAATTATTATGCATAAATGCTACTACAATTTTTATATATAATATTTTTAAATTCTTTATATATATATTTATTCATTACAAGGATACATACCTGAGTCTGACCTCTCTGAAAAAGAGCCGAGCCATGCAAAGGTTTAAGCAAATTTACAGCACAGGAAATATCTCTCAGATCTTCAAGGCCTCTTCCGTCACATCTGAAGTAATCAATTTCATTTTAAAAGCAATTTGCCATAAATTCTCGAGTACATGATTTAAAAAATAAATTAAAAAATTTTTTCAATAAGTCATCAATTATCTCACCTTTTTCCTGTTTCCATTATTAAATTCCTAAATATATCTTTTGCTACAATATTTACAGCTTCATATAATAATGAAGGATCAGTGGCATTATAATTTTCTGAAAATAAACATAAAACTAATTTTAGCCATTCTATGAAATAATTAAGAAAAAAAAATAACAAAGAAAATTAATAATTCAGATCAAAGGTAAGTTGTTTTTCAGTGAAAAATTTTGTTAGTTCTTCTAATAAGCTTTATCTTGTAGATACTAAATATTCACTTATTGTAATATTTAATTCACAGCATAGTACAATATATTTTAAGGAAGGGGAACCATTTGAATTTGAATAAATAATCAGCTCATTAAAACAAATTGTAATTACTGCAAAAAGGAGGAAGCAGTATTAAAAAGCCCATTAAAAGCTAACATAAAAAAAAAAAAACTGTAAATCAAATCTGTAAAGAAAAAAGAAGAATGTATAGTAATTAAAAGCACACATTTAATGATTGAAAGATTTAAATAAAGGAAATCACAATCGGTGTTTGGTTAACTTATTTTTGTCTGTGCATATTCAATTTTTTAAAATATATATATATATATTACCTTTAAGCTGCTCAACTGCTTCTTGCTTCACAAGATCCATTTCTATGCCCCTACTAACCTAAAAAGCACAGCAGAAAAAGATACAATGAAAGAAAATTACTTTAGCACATATATATTTAAAACATCAAATGCAAATGAATATATGAAAATTATACAAAAATAACTTCAATGCCAGTATTAAAAAAATGACTTAATTTTCGTAGGTATCACATATACCAACCAGATTAAAAAATATTACATTAAGTATTTTCTATTGCATTATATTTTTTTAAAATAAGTCCTGAAAAATATTCCTTGCTGTAGTAATACTACTAATAATCACTCAGCAAACTGTTCAAAAGAATTTTGAGTGGTTATCAGATCTTGAAACTATAAAGCAGATTCATGGGGATATGCCAGTTAATTGAATTCAAATTATGTGAGAAAAATAGTATTTAAGATATATTTTAATATCCAAACCTTTACGCAATCAAAACAGCATATTTGAGTTATAATAAATAAGATGGCTCTACCATATATAATGATTTGATCAAAACTAAGAACCAATCTTAAGTCATCAGAATATAAAGTTAAACTGTGTAACTAGTTTACTATCTTGAAAAAGAGAATATATGTTACTAGGATATTTAATTTTTTGTACATTTAGAAAAAATAATTATTCATTAAAATAGGGAAGTCTAACAAATTCATTCATACATGCATATAACAAAATCTTAAGCATTCAATTAAAGAAAATTAAAATTGTAACTATATTTATGCAAACACTGACAAAAAAAATCTGTCACTCAGGTTTTCCTGATGAAATCTTTGTAGGGGAGATTGGGGTAAAACGGGATACTTTGATTTTGGCGTTATTAATTCTTCTTTCTAGTGGACAAATACCGAATTATTCTCCACTAGGGAAGAAAAAAGAATGGTCATAGATTCCATTTTGTTTTTGTTAAATTCACTTCGTCTGTGAAGGTTTATTTGTTTTAAGACATCACCTCTCCAATGTTCGCATGATTTTAAACTATCCTTACTTAAAAATCACTACACTTTTAAAAACCATTTTCAGTCCAACTTATTATACGTTAACTAAGGATTTATACTCTATCAAAGAATAAGGATTAACTCCAATAATTGTGCTGTTCTATTTCGTTTCTTATGACCTCTGCACTCAGGATAAAACCGGATATTTCTCATGGAGTAAAATGGGATACTAGGGGAAGCTACAGATACCCGACCAAAGAGGATTTTCTTAGGTTGCGAGATAGTTAGTAGTTTGTGAGGGTCATTCCTACTTGACCTTTGTGTCAAATGATCTGATGGAAAGCATTTCCAACAGTTAGAAGAAAAGAAAAGTGAAATTAAAAAAAAAATGCTATTAAAGAAGACAAAATTGTTTTGTGGTGACTCTAAAAAAAGAAAACCTCAAAACAAAAGAATCAAAAGGAGAAGAGTACGACAAACCAATACTGCAAAGTCATCTTATAAAAAAAACCTAAATGATTCCACTAAATCTGCAGTGGAGCGGAGAATAAAGACAACTATGTTATGTGAATTATTACTATTCTTACTTACTTATTATTATTTTTAAATTAATTGTCTTTATTCTTAAACCGTCAACTACAGTAACTATTGTTAAATCTTAAAGCATTATAATTATTCTCAAATTGTTAACTATTGTAACTATTGATAAATTTTAAAAAAAAATCATCTTTTTTCTTAAATTGTCAACTATTATAACTTATTGTTAAATCTTAAAAAATTGTTTTATTCTTAAATTGTCACATAAAATAAAAAAATATGCTATTTTTCTACTGAAAATCTAGTTTTCCCTAATTTCTCATAGAGTTAACATGTGTATCCCATTTTACCTCACTAGTGGGGTAAAACGGAATACATTGACTTTTTCTATAAAAAAAAAAAAAAAAAAAAAAATTAGTAAAAAAAGTAATGAAACTGTGACTTTTCTTGAAAGATATATTAAACTCTGATAAATAAAGAATATTTTAGTAAAATTGATAAGCTTTATGTCAAATAGTTTAGCTCTAACAGGCCTTCAAACCTTAGGTATCCCGTTTTACCCCACTTTCATCTATTCTTAGTATAAAGCCCCAATTATAAAACTATAAAAATATCAAATTGAAATGTTAATTACCTTATGTAAACTGTAATTTGTTAGAACTTCTGTTATTTTAGCTTCAAGAAGTCTGCAAAATTGGGTTTAAAGAAATTAGCAATTTTATTTTAAATATATAGCAAAATATTTAACAGTGAAAAAAACATATGTAATTTTAAACATACAATTTTGCTGAGTCCAGTATTTCAACAGAAGGTTCTAACACATTTTCAATTGTTTTTTTAGGTTTTCCAAATTCTTTTTGGAGATTATTTATGGATCTAATAATTATCTGTGTTTCTTTCACACCAGCTTTTAAAGCTTTCATAAAATCTTGTTGAAGAATATTGTCTGCTGAAGCTTCAAGCATTACTAAAGGAAAACATTTAGAAAAAGTAATTAGAATAAATCCAGTAAGTTATTTTCATCTCTTTAAAACTAAATACTAATTAATTTAAGCATAAAGATATAATCGTTTAATATTTTAGAAACATTTAAGACAAAAGAAAATATATATACCTCCATGATTCATGATACCAAAGATTGATACATTTTTTAAAATAGAAAATAGTGCAGTGAATTTACAACAAGAAATAAAATTAAAATAACAATTATATGTTTCACAGCATAAGAAATACATGCAAAATTATTTATACATACTATTTTTAGAAAACAAAATAAAGGTCTTATGCAAGCACACGCTAAAAAAAAATCTAAGTTCATAAACGCAACTTTAACATATGTTTACCAATATTAATGTATTAATGCATGGTCATGTTTTTCTTCATTATTAAGTATGGAATTTTGTTTAAAGTGAAGATATTTTTTTAATGATAAAAGAAACAAGAGTTCCATACACTTGCACTTTTCTAATTAGGGTTAAAAAAAAACCTTCAGCATGCCAATTTAATTATATACAATTAATTTATATTTTGATATTCTAACAAAAATTGTCATGCAAATCACAAAAAATGTTAAAATATACTATATATATTATTATATTTTTTGTAAAGAAATATAGATTTGCAGAATACTCAGAGACATTTGTCTTCAGAAAAGATGTACTCTTTCAATATCTGACACAACACAATTCATAGTATTATCCCTATTTATCAGAACTGTTGACTGTTAATATTATAGAACCCTCAGATAACCATATATTTCTGATCAAAACTAGAATTAAAGGATTATTTCACTTTTTCAATTCCAATATGTGATTTGTTTTCATTAAACTTTTTAAATATTTTTTCAGAACAGCTATTATTAATTAGTATTAAATGATCTGACTATGATATATCACAGGTCACAATAAAAATTCTCCTAAGCAGCCCCATTTGACAGACAGCATGATGATACTTTGTATATAACATAGATAATGATACTTTGTATATAACATAGATGAACAATAACATGAATTAAGTTCTTTTCAAATCAGACTTTGGATATATTGGGTTATTTTAGCATTAATTTTTGAAGGTTTTTTTAAAAAAAATAATTAATCATGAAGCATTCCATATGTGAAATAAATAAACATACCAACTTGATTATGTTCAGTAGCAGCAATCACAAGATTCAATGAACTTTTAGATAGCTCTTTTCTGGTTGGATTAATAATAACGTCATCATCAATCAGACCAACCCGTACTGCTCCTATGGGTCCATTCCAGGGAATATCAGACAGTGCTAGGGCAGCTGATGCTGTAAAAAAATAAGATGGATGAGAAAAAAAGTTATAATCTGACCATGATTATTACATTCACAGAGAAATCTACCAGGATTCCCACTCTACTTTTCAAATTAAAAATAAGTACCTTCTAAGCACTTTCTAAGACCTTATAAGGACTTGAATAAAATATTATAAAAGCCATATTTCACAATTTAATACATGACTTTCAACCAAGTGAGATGCTTTTACAGTTTAGTTAAACTCATAAGAACAATACTATGTAAATAATTCAATATTCAAGTCTATTTTTTTAAAAAAATTGTACAAAAAATAATGCCATATAAAAAAATTTTCAAAATAAGCCCAGTCCCATTTTTAAAAATGTCCGAAGATAAAATATGGGCATGTATATGCACACATGTCAGCAATATGCATGCATATTAACAAACTATAAAATAGGCACAGAAGGGGGGGGGGATTAAACTTATCACTATTTTCATAGTTCAAAAAGTTGCTCATATATATAGTAAAAAATCTTGACTTATAAACATATTACAACTTATTACATTCTAACAATTTTTTTTTTCAAAAATTTCACACTTTAAACTTTTTAGAATTTTCAATTCTATTTAAAATGTTTCAAGATTTTCTTTTCAGCTTTAAATGGTTAGAGCTTAGGCAGGCTTTAAACTTAAGAGAACTGTAAAGTTCAGTCAAACACACACACATAAAAAAAAAGAAAGACTATCAATATTTACACAAAATCTAACTTTTTCACAGGAGTGTTTTGGGTCCTATTAAAAATGTCTGGAAATTATACAAAAGAAAAGTAGAGGGTACAATTAAAATGTTAATTATTGAACTAATGTAACTATGTAAGAAATGAAATACATTAAAATGGCCTTAAAAATATCAAAATCAACTTAAATCATTAAAATGCTTTAATTTTCAGAAATTAAGTAAATGAAGAATATTTTTAAAATCCTGATATAGTCATTTCTGTTTTTCAATTTATTTATTTTTCTTTTTCAAAACTCTGATTGTCAAATTCCTTAATTTCAGATGTTTTTTCTTTAATATCTCTTCGCAGTGCATTTGCTTTTACAGAAAGGGAAATATTTTAGGAAGATTCCGCCATATTAGACAGTTCTTCGGCTGAATTTTCCATTGCTTTGATATCAACTTGAAGGAAAGCTTTTTTCGATTTTAAATAGTTAAGCTCATCTACTTTTCTTTTCCCACTGTTTTCCAAAGTTTTTTGGTTCTCAATTTTTTGTTGTTCTTCCAAATGAAAGATATATTTCTGCCTCAAAGAAGAGACAAATCTTCTCATCTCCTTTGTAACAATTGTAGAGTGAATATCATTAGAATTATTCGCATTCTCAAAAATGAGCCTCTGAGCAATATAAGAATCTTCTTTTGAGTCTTTTACCTCTATTTATTTATACTGAACCTTTGTTCTATTGCAGCTTGTCCATGTGATAAAATCATAAGAATTTTAATTACTCTCCATAACTTTGATAACTTCTTTTGACTTCAGGAAAATAAAATTTTGCCGTTCAAAAAACTAATTTTATTTTAAAAGGGAAATAAGCACTTTTTAAGGGCTTCTGATGAAAAATAAGTACTTCTAAGGGCTTTTAGAAATGGCAGGTTAAAATAAGCACTTTCTAAGACCCGTGGGAAACCTGTCTACACAACAATTTTTATATATTAACATACATTTGTCTATTAGATTTAATTTCACACATTATCTATCTACATGTAGAAAAAGACAAAAGACCATACATGAAAAGTTTCAGCAAAGAAATAAAATATTGAACAAAACTAACAGAAGTTAAATAGGAGTCAATCTATGCAATAAATAATAAGAAAGTAATCAAACAGGCAAAGACCTGCTCAACAGAATGAAGCTCATTTAATCTGTTTAGATTCCTTTACAAATGCAAGCAAAACAAA
Organism: Araneus ventricosus; assembly: GCA_013235015.1. NCBI lineage: Eukaryota > Metazoa > Arthropoda > Arachnida > Araneae > Araneidae > Araneus > Araneus ventricosus. Next base: position 468,893 of record BGPR01000057.1, read on the forward strand.
ACCAAATATATGAAAATATATGGTAAAAAAGAGGTAAATAGTTCTGATACCCAACCATTCTATCATAGTGTTTCAAAGATGACCCCCACTATTTCAAATATTTAGCAAATGATACAAAGACTTTCAAAGGAAATCACCCCATATTTCAACCAAGAAGTGGAAAACTAGGATAATTTATGTATATTCAGGGTTGATTGCTATTTTTTGTTCAACATAGTATCTATATAAACCCATCAATTTTTGAAATGATGATAATTAGAAGTATGGTTCCAAACCTTTCCATTCTAACCAATCAAAATCCTGATCACTTTTTTAGTCCATTTAATACAGAATGAAGAGTGAATAGGAAATCAATGAAAATGACTGAAAGCAAAGTGAAAAAGGAATCACATAATTTTAAATAATTAGAAAACAAGAAGACAACTACGTAAGAAAAAGTTAGGCATAAAAACAGCTAAGTCATTTTTTTTTTATTACCTGCATTAATGCTAACAATGTCAGGATCATATATTCCATCTACAGCAAGTAAATTGCAAGATAGCTATGAGGAATAATAATAATAAATTATATTAAAATATTTCAAAAGTATAAAAAAAAATTGAGCAGTAGTAACTAATAGATAATTTTTTGGAGTGTTATGCATGATTAAAAAATTCATTAATAAGGAGCAATTTTTAGACTTTAATGATTGAGAAAATTATGAGGAACATACAGGAATGAATTAAATTAGTTAAGATACATTATTAAAAAATGAAGGAATTTAAACAATAATAAAATATTACCTGCAAAAACTACAGAGTATTTAGACTATAATGAAAGGTTTTATTATTTAACTAAAAATAAATCAGGAAATATAGTTTAAAAATTCTGAGCACTTAACTAATTATACAAAATACTAATCACTTTTTTGTTCCTTTTGAGCAATCACTTACACCATTCAAAGATATGATTAATAAATATTTGATTAACTCTTTTCTTCAAGAGCATTCTGAATTACTTTTTCATCTAAATAAGTGGTGAAGATCTTTTGACCTCAAATATTAAAGCTTTAATTGAAAAATGAATTTCACCAATAGTGTAATTCTGATAACTGTTAGTAAAATATTAAAAAAAATTATTTTCACTCTGTTTAATTTGTTTACAAAATAAACTTATTTTCCCCAACAAAGCATTATGTTATTATCTTCAGAGAAATGTCTGTAGAAAATGACTTTAATGTCAACAAACTGTCTCAAAAGTACATATGTACCTCCAAAGAAAATTTCTTTTCATTTGTAATTAGATTTAAAAAAGGATTTAGATATTGAAATGACTTTTTATAACTCTCATGTTCCAGCTAGAAAAATAGTGAAATTGACACCATGAACATAACCAGCAAAACCAACATCATTGCACCAATCAAGAAATAGAACACACATCACATGCATTTAATCAATTTAACATTTGTATCAGAATTCTCATACGTGTGGCTTCAGTCTTGAAAGTCATCTAGGCAAGTTTGAAAAATAAAAAAAAAGTCTGTTCATAATTCAAATGCATTCACTAAGACAACAAATTATATAATACTAGCTGAAAATTCAGCGTTGCTATCCATATTTTTTCATATACCGGCCCCCCTCTTTTTTCTCTTTCTTTTTCCCCCCTTCAAATATTGTCACTATCTTTCTCAAACAAACATAAATCTTCTTTGAATCCTTTTTTGTTAAATAAAAACTTTCAAATATAGCCTTTTTATCACCTTATAACAGTATGGTTTGAATGAAAATGCGAGAAAATTCGAAAAAGAATGTTTATTTTAAACTAAATAAATGTCATTGAATGTTTTAGTGCATGTTAAAAGCTACGAAATAAAAACGGAAGTTAAGTGCATGCTAAAAAATAACAGTGGAAGTAAGAAGTCTACCTTGACAAAAAAAAAAGCAATATTTTCTTAGCTTTAACAGTGGTAAAAACATGTGAATAAATGATTTGATGAAACAATACATTTGATTTCATAACAATAAAAGCATTGTTAGAACTTGAGTTTAAAATAAATTTTGAAACCTTAATTACAGTTAAAGAAAAAATTGTACAGCAATTAAATTGGTATCATTAAAAAGATAATTTTTAGATCTTTAAGGCGATGTAAAAATAATTTTTGTATCATAAGTATTTCAGAAGTTATTAGTGAAAAACGTCTGAAAATAGCTTAATTTTCGTTATTTAATTAAATGTCTTAAGAACTAATTAGTTCTAAAAGTTGAAAATAGCACAATTGCTCTAGAATGCAATGCGAATTTCATGGCACTACCGTTCACCGTTTAAGAGGAGTTCTTGTGACTGACCGACAGACAGACACATGTATTTTCTGTTTTATATTATAGATTTACATAGATTTAGTAATTATCTTTTTAAACAAAGAATCAGCTATCTCTTTCCACCATTCGACTTGATCTCTTCTATGCATTCCTTTGCATGCTAGAAAGATTATGCGACCTTTTACTCTGTGGCCAGGCTGTCTTGTGCTGCCATCAATGCAGCTAATTAAGATCCCAAATAGATAGTAAGGTAGTAAAAAAAGTTTTCCCTCCTATTTTTCATTCATTAACACAGAAAAAGGTAATTGTTCTTAAACTGCTGAATGAAAAGAATATGGAAAATTCCTTCTATCTCATATCTTATTATTTTTCATCTGCATGTATATTACAGAATATACCATTTAACAGTCATTGGTAAGGTAATAAATAATAAAGGAAGAACAGTAACACAGTATATATTGTTGTGAACCTGTAATGTTGCTTCTCATCCATGTTAGTCCTATGGTTGGAAAAAGACATTTACAGAGATTTTATTAAATGCAGTGGAAAGTGCTAGCCAATCAGCCCCTGACCTTGGCGAAACATTTGGTGACTTGGCAACAAAATGAAGGATGTCGAAAATACTCAAATCTCTGCTCTATATCTACGTGGAAAGGAGTTATCAAGAACTTTCAAGATGTCAATGTGACATCACATCCTGTCGGGAAATGTATAAATACTGAGAGGAAATCGAGTGAATCAATCTCTCTTTGGAGTCTTGTTCGCATTGCGAGTTGGTCAGCTGTTAGGCGCTGAATGCTATTGTTTCTATGCAATTACTGTTATTATTAGTGATTTGCTGTCTGCTTGTGTTGCTAATTTGTGCAAGTGCTGTTTTTCCTGTTACTTGCGCTTTGAGTTTTCTGGAATATTAAAGAATAAAGGGTCATTCTCCATTATCCTCCTTGTTGAACCGCTTTCACCGTACACTCCCTGGACGATTTTCATAACAATATTTTGTTACGCACTGATATGCTTAAATTATAATGTTACTTTTCCAAAGAACATTTACCTTCAATATTATATAAAATGACATTGGATTATATGTGTGCACTTCATAAATGATTGCGAAAAAGCTACCACAATGGTAGTAATAATTATTTTTAATGCTTCTTGTGCTGATTTTAATTTTATCTGAAAACATATAACAACTTTTGTAAACAAAATAAAGTAAAGCTGAGAACATGAAAAGTTATTCATTTTTAAAGAAAATGCATCAGTATACGAAAATATTTGAGAGAAAATGCCTCTATTAGATTGACACAATGATATTTATGATGGAATTCATATGCATGTAATTAGCAAATTTTCAAATGGCAGAGTGAAAAGGAAACAAAATCACATGAATGTAATAATATTTACTTGTGTTTCATAAGAAAATCCTTTAGGAAACAAAGGTCTAACAGATCGATCTAAAAATAAAAAGGAGGAAAAAAAGATATAATACTTAAACATCAAAAAAATATAATGCAGGACATAAAAAATCAAACAATACAGTAAGCATGCATATTAAGCTGATTACTGGTAAAGAAAATTACCACATCCATCATTTTTGTTTTATTCCATAAGCCAATTTATGAAAATATATCGAAAACAACATACATAATAAAAAATTGACTTAGAATGAGTCAAGTTACAGTCAATGAATTAATTGGTTGTTATTAATAATAACCAAATCAACCAGTTAAAGTGAATAATTTATGAGAATGTATCACATGAAGCTGTCCAATTAATAATATCCAACAATGAACAGTAAATGCAATCTCTACTAATAATAAAGGAGAATGTGTGTGCGCATTGGTACTCTACAGGACAGACCACTGGACCTAGAGCTATGAAATTTGGCACAAACATTCTTTGGAGGGTGAGAATGTGCACCTCAGAGTATTTTTTTTTTTGAAATTTTGATTGATTAAAAATTAAGCAAAATGTTGTCCTTCTTCATTAATAACTTCAGAAATTAGAACAGTATAAAAATGATTTTTACACTGTCTGAAAGTTCAAAAATTTATCTTTTTAATGATATCAATTAAGTTGCTGTACTATTTTTTTCACTAATTTAAAAAATTATTTTTAGGAATAATTTACAACAACACTTTTCATTGTTGCAATGAAATTCAAATGGTTTTCATTGTTTAAACAAATATTTAAGTGCAAGTTTCTCTTCCATTGTTGAAAGTTGAGATAAATATCCTAATGGATTTTCTTTTCTTATTTCATCAAATTTTCAGTGAAATCTGTAAACAAATTCCTCTAAGATAGTAAGTTTATTAGGAAATATATCCAGTAAGCTGAGTGACTATGGCTGCTGCTGGGCATAAAATGTGCTGCACCATTTTAGTGTCGAGATTAAATGCATATTAAGCCTGCGGAATAAGAAAGTGAAGTTGGTACCAACAACTTTCAATTAGATGCTACATAACATGGACACTTATTTGACTCTTTAAGAGATGTTCATGTAGACAATGAACAGAACCGGTACAAAGCTACTAAAGAACATGGGTTAAATGCCTATCACAATTTGAAGTATAAAATTATTTTGTTTACAGAACCATGAATATCAAATTATGCACTCAATTAAACATCATCTTGGCAAAAAAGCTTGTCACCGAAGATGGCTAGTAAATAATAAATGTATTTTATAAATAACAGTAATCATAAAACATTTATTTTACATTGAGCAAATTTCATTGCTAATAAAACTGCTAAAGTATGCAATTTTATGCACTTCATATTGCATGGCATTAAAATTATATTCGAGCTTGGAGTTTCAATCTATTACGCTTAATTAATCATACGGACCAAACTTAATTATTATGTACTATTTGATACAATCAGCAAAAAATGAGGTTACTATTAATAATATCCAACTAATTTTAATAATATCCAGATTTTTTTTATTTTGATAGTAAGATATATGAGGGACATTCCAGAAGGAAGTTTTGTCATGCTTTTCCACAAGAAAGCTTTATAGCGATCCGAAACATACAATGGCATTAGAAAATACAAACTTTAGTCTATTTTTCTGACACTGACATTGATACATTTGTCGTACTGTGAATCAATTTCAAAAGACCATCCTGGTAAGAATTGGCACCCAGTGAGCGAAGGAAATTCGTCACAGCCTGTTGAACCTTTTCATTGCTATGGAAGTGACGTCCCGATAGTGTGGACTTCAATACAGGAAAAAGGTGAAAGTCCGATGAGGCACGATAAGGTCTGTAGGTCAGGTGATCCAATCTCTCCCATCCCAAGCAACGAATATGTTCTTCTGTGTCTGTTGTTGTGTGAGGTCTTGCATTATCTTCCAAGAACAAAACTCTTCAAGGTTTATTGCCATTCTTGCGATCAGCGTGAAGTCCATTGGCACCCATCTTCATCTTTTTCCAGCATTCAAGTTAGCACTATCCGGACATCACTTCTGAAGCAATTAAGAGGTGCAACAGGCTGTGACGAACTTCCTTCACTCGCTGGGCACTGATTCTTACCAGGATAGTTTTTTGAAATTGATTTCAAGGTATGACAAATGTATCAAGGTCAGTGGCGAATATGTGGAAAAATAGCCAAAAGTTTATATTTTGTTATGTAATTGTATGTTTCAAATTTTAATAAAGCTTCCTTGAGAAAAAGTATGACAAAACTTACTTTCAGAACGTCCCTCGTGTATACAAAACCTAAACTAAAACTTAACTGCTATAATAAGATCAATTCTTACCAATAACACGACTGGTTAATATTTCCTGTTCTGTGGCACCCATTTCTCTCCGCAAATGATTTGTGGGTATACGACCAGCAGCGGCAGCTTTCTGTCGGTATTCTACCTGTTATATCAATGCAAAATAGATTTTACAAATTTATTTTATGAAATGTACATTGAAAAGAGAAGCAAATGGTAAGTTGTTTTTAAAACTTCCAAAAATATTCCAAATGATTAAAAAAACATCAAAATCATATAAAATAAAATTAACTTATCCCCTTCACACAATCTAAAGTACTTAAAAATCCAATATGAATCAATAACAAAAATTTGTTGTGTAATGAAATAGACGTGGCAATTGAAATAATTTTAATTAGGAAAATTTCATATTATATACCACGGAAGATTATAGATTATTTTAAGAGAATGTACCAAAGAAAATAATCCAAGACAAAACTATCATTGTGTTGCAGACACAGCAAAACTTAATAGGAATTTTTAATTTCTTTTAGAACACCGGCACATATTATTAACATTTATTTATTTTCTGGATTTTACTTTCCACTGCAATATCCACTTCAAAATGGATGCTTGGGGTTTTTATCGAGTTAAAAAAAACTGCCCGGTTCCCACTTAGCTTTATTCACAAAAAAAAGTAATATTTTTCCAAAACCAATTTGAAATTATAAACAAAAGCAACACGTAAATACACGAGCAAAAAAAGTGACAAGTACAGAACTGCACATTTTTATAGGGCTGTAAACGTTTTTGGAAAGATTTTACCACCATCTTGGTGATATACCTCAGTTGCTTGGCAATTCAATCTCGTTGGCCTCTCTAACGTGCAAGTACCTTAAATAATAATGATAATGCACATGTAATAAATATGACAAAAAATTCAATTATAATAAAAATTCTTTCTTTTATATTGGAATTTTATGAAATACTTCAGCTCTATGATCAACAGTGGTTAGTCACAAAATAAGCAGTGCTGGGATGCTCTAACGCAACTTGGGTGACAAAAATTGCACTGCTTTAAAGACATTTTCACAATTTTGTTTGTTATTAATTTCTTGTAAAAAAAAAAGCAGTGATGGAATGGTGCTCTGGCTCCACTATACCCCTGATGATCTATACACACACACACAAAAAAAATCCTTCTATCTGAAAGTAATTATTAATGTAAGAAGAAATTATAAAGTAATATCTCCCCCAAACCCTACATTTTCAGTATATACAGTAGAAGCTTAACTAGCCAACATGCTCGGGAAACGACGATTTCCAGATACCTGAAAAGTCCGGATAGTTGAGTGCAACAGGAAAAATGGGAGGGGGGGGGAGATTGTGGCCTTTTTTTATTTTTTACCGATTCTGTCCCTTTACTTTTTTTTGGTTGTCGATTTCGTTTTTAGGTCTCGTTTTTCGGTGAAAGATGAGAGGGGGACAAAGACATTTTTGGGGGTCTCACTTTTGCTTTTGAACCCCCCCCAATAAAACAAGTCTGTGTACGTCACTGTACTGTATATTACATTTTTTTTCCTTCTACACCCCTTCGTGTGGAGCAGACGTTGCATTCCAGAAATAAATTGTCCACATGAATTGAATAGCATGCATGCATGCTAAATTTTGGCGCGCGGGTATAAAATTTTTAGAAAAACTCATTTTCTAATTTTTCTGGTTAGTTGAGCTTTTCGGATACTTGAATGTCAGATAATCGAGAATTTACTGTATAATGGATAAAGAATGAATATGCAAACTGACTGACTTAAGAAAATTGCTTTATTTCAAGATTTATCACAGATGAAATTCTTTTACAACCAGCGGTAGTGGTCTCCCCTAAATTTTCTCGTATACTTTCTAAGTGGAGATTCGTCAAAATCTCGAGTTAGAATTTTTTGACGATTACAATACTTTCTCTTTGCATACTTCGTATACGAGAAAGTAAAAAGAGTAGTCATGATTATCTTAGGAAGAAAGGAAATATTTTTCATAAAGTTTATTTTATTTCATCCATTAATTGCATTTCATTTTTAAAACTAACATCTGAATCTGCACTTATAGATCAGGCTGCTGAATCAAGAATTCCAAAATCCTGATTGCAGTCCAAGACAAGGGAAAAAAGGAGACAGCATCCTACTCTCTTAGCTTTCATACCATAGCTTTGTGGTGAAGCTTCAAAATGCCCACATTCACATGCAACCCATTGAAATATACAATGGATTCTTGATGGAATTATGACAGGAAGCAGAAATTCTTGACGTAAGCAAAAGGTATACAGCATTTATATATATTTGGAAAAAAAAATTGTCTCATGTAGTAAACATAAATCAGCCTGAAGAATGAATTAAAAGGTCTTAACAAATTTTACAGAATAGAGTTTAATTCAAGAAACTAGATAAATTATTATGATAAAATTTGGTTTCATTTAAAAATGAGTATGATTTTTGTTTGGAGACATAAATAATGCTATACAAATGAATGAAGTTTTTACATACATACCAAAAGAGGTACAAAAGAAACAACACTGTTTTTTGCTTTGCTCACAGCAGCAACCATTACAGATGTATCACCTAACTGTGCAACACAGCTGCCATCTGCAAACTTAGCAAGGGAGCCAAAACTTAATTTAAGTGCCTGTCTGTAAAGTAAAAAATGATATGTACATAAGATATATTGTACAAATATCACAAGGAACTTTAGTATCACTCTGAAAGCTAATAAGGAAGGGGGACATAAAATACAAAATGGATATATGCAACTGTTAGTAATAAGTATAATGCAAAAATTTAAATTATCCCTATAACTCAAACTATAAAACAATGTATGGATAATATAAATAATAAAAGTATCAAGCCAACAATTACCAAGAACATTATACTGAAAACCAAAAGGCAACAGTAATTTATTAGTTTCAAAATGAGAAGAAATGCAATTTCTGAGAAAATAACTCTAACTTACATAATAAATGCTATATTTATCTTTTGACAGAAATTACTAAAAAATAATGGATATGAATAAATCAGAAATAAGATACTTAAGGTTAAAGTAAAGTTTATGGTGCACAGCCCTTTCTCTCCGCTTTAGCTCGCCAATTCCTTGCCACCAAGCAGAAGATGGATTGGCAACATCAGAGCATTTGTTTTGGTTGTGCAAGAATATTCCTATTTGTTCAAGCAGGAATCGTTATATTTTTATTTCGCGCTTCAGCATTGCTATTTAATTGGTCAGGTATGTGCCATCTACGATTTTATTGGTCGATTTCTTTGAATTTGAATAAAACTTTGCTTGAAATTTATCGTTTAGAATTGAAATTCTCGTTTTTGGAATTTTTTTTAAAAAAACCTACATTCCTAATATTCAATGAAAAAGTGAAGCTATTATTTTCCCACTTTGCTGAAAGCGAGGCTGCTGATGTTTTCTTGCCTGGAACCCACTTGAGATGCCACAGGCATTGAGTCCACAAGGCAACAATAAAATGCTCACTGCACACCCAAAACAAATGTTCTCACATCGCCAAGCCATCTTCCTCTTGGTGACAAAAAGTTGGCAATCCTAAGTGGGGAGGAACAGCTGTGAACCATAAACTTTACTTTTAAAGATTTAATAACAAATTTAAATTATTTGAATGTAGTACATATATATCCATTTCGGATATTTTTTGCAAAATTTTTTTGTAAGCTACCTTTTTATAGATTTTAAATCATGTGTGACTGTATTTCTAATAACTACAATATTATTAACCTCATTTATACAACAAATGAAATAATGACCTTAAAATGCTTACCTGCTTAAATGTACTTCTGTAGATTTGCTGTTTTTCAGAAAATCATGAGTATGACACCTACGATAATAAATCTTTCTAGGGAAATGAGCAAACTTCCTTAAAATCGGTACAGGCATTTTATTTTTTTAGACTAATGTTTTACGAGAATGCAATAATGTTAAATTTTTAAGACAAATTGAAAAAACATTTGTTTACCACAAAACTTATTTTTAAAAAGTTACGGGATTTTTATCCTTAGAAAAGCTAATCTATATATTCAACTTTGGCAAATCAAATTATTCATGGGGCAAAAATGCTTGATTAATTAATTAATTTTATCAGCTTTTAAGCTTAGCGCTCCTGCGCATGCAAGAAATGTTTACAAATTTCAAGGAACTTCTGTACATTTCATTTCATTTCGTTGAACACCTAAACCTTACGGCTGAACTTCAGCTACTTTGAATTACAGTGACAAAAAAAAACTCCAAAAAAAATTGGACCAAATATCTTTATTTTAAAGATAAAACAGCACACAAAGATTCAATAAATATTTTATATTTTTTACGGTTTCACAAAATTTACGATTATTACTTAATAAATGTTTACAGTTGTAGATATACTAAACAAAATTTAAATTAAATAAAAAGAAAGAAAATTATAGATAACAAACAGCAGATTTAGACATAATTTTTATTAATTAATTTAATCAATTTTTAAATTTAGTCAATTTATAATTTACATTAGTAGTTAAGCCAGGACTTAGATTCAGTGCAAATACTGCTTAATTTTGAACTGAATTGAACTGCTGTAATATTTGTATTCGCGGAGCACGTTTAGCCGAAAAATGAAAATAGAACTTTCGTGAGGCAAAAAATTCTGATTATACAAGCAAGCATACATCAAAAGAATTATTAATTTTGATAAGCGAAAAATATATCAAACCAAGAGTTTTAGATTTTACTTCATTTGAAAATATTTTTGTTTTGTAATTTTAGAAAATGAAGGTAGTTGCTTTAGTCAGGTGTGTATTTGTTATTGTAAATCGATAGCTGTGTATAATAACTTATTTTCTAACATAAGTTATCAAAAACACTTCTACAAATTTTTTAGTTTAGTGTCATTTGCATATAAGCCATTATGGCATTAAAAAAGACTGACATAATGTAAACCCATAACTACCCAACTTTTGAGCTAACAGAATTAATTATAAATATTTAAAGATAATTTTAAGATGAATTTACCTTTGACATTGCATAACCAGTAAATTGTTATGATATTCTGAAAAATAGTTAAACTGAAAGTTAATAAATCTATGCTTTGAATTAATTTGAGCATTAACAGGTAGGTACCTTTGACAGTCCTCATTGCCAATACCGTAGAAAATAGAGTTTTACTCTCCTATATTTATTCTGTTAATTACTTTTTCTGTATCTTATTGTCATTCTTTCTTGTAATTGTTGTCTTCCTATTCTCTGATATCAAAGAATGGCTGTATATGGTTGTAGTATTGTGGATCATATTTCTCAACAGAAAATATGTTTTCTGATCATATTCTATTTATCATTCACATTTTATAAAACTTTGGTTGTTGCTTTAGGAAATGTAATCTGAATAAATAAATTGATTTTTGTTTTTTAATATTGGTTATTGCTATGATTTAATTAAAACTCTTTTTACAAAGGGAAGGAGAGCCAAATGAAAATTGGAACCTGTTATCGACATATAGATAAAAAAAAATAAAAATAAATAACAGAAGAAAATAAATAATAAAAAAAGAACTATTGAAAGATATGAAATCAAAGAGTAGAAAAGAATGATAGGCTGCTTTTAAATTTAATGAATATTTGTACATAAGATATTTAAGCAGAAATAAAAATTCTTTTAAAATTCCAAATGCATTTTTCAGTTCTTTTTGAACCAGTGGCGAATCCGGGCCGGGGCCCCCCCCCCCCCAGAGCTAGACCAGAATTCTTTATTGTATTTAAAATCACTACAGCTGTTTTTTCTTAATCTCCCTTTACGAAAAGTGAAAACATCTCTTCCTGGCTTTTGACAGGCTTGAAAATTTTCCCACTTTTGTAGTCATTCCACTCGTATTTTGCAGCATTGAAACGGTCAAAAACATGTTTTTGCTAGTTATTTCATTGTGTTTTTTGTTAAATTATCGAAAGTATTGTGGTTTCTTTATGATTCTTATTCAGGGTTCGTACGCGTCCTTAAAAGTCCTTACTTTTACATTTAGTCCTTAAAAGTCTTTACAAATCCTTATTTTTATGCCCCATTTTTAAAAAGTCCTTGAAAGTCCTTACTTTTTACTCTGCCATTATTAAAAAATTTAAAATTTCACCAATTATCGTTTTTCTAATTCCTCCTTCTCGGCGGCTCTAATCTCGGTCGTCGTGGCTCGCTTGGAATAGGGTGGGGATGGGGGGAAGACACTGCTCGCGTTCTACGAATCCATATCCATCGCATACACTTTGGGAAATAAGGGAGAAGTTACAGATGGCCTTTATTGGTCCATGGTTCCATGGGAGTGATTGTCAAAAGTGCTGTTACCATTTTTAGAACAGTATCAAAGTTATAAACCTTTACTTCCATTTTTTGCCAGTGATGTTTTTAAAACTTGTTAATGATTGCATTCAACATTTCAAAATTTTGAAACCAGAGAATGAAAGAATTGAGAAACCTGAGACTTTATGCAAATTCAACTTCAGTGACCCAAACTTGTATAATGATAAAAGTTAAGTGTATTTAGGATTTGCTGCAGAGCAAATAATAAAAGAAAAGATAAAAAAAATAAGGAATTAGCAGGCAAGGATGTTTTCACACTCAGACAGGATAGTCGGAAAAACATCATAACAATGATAAAACATTTCATGCAGAAATGTCCTGTGAATTACATACTAGTAAGACCTGCGATTTGCATTGATCCACGAGCAATGGCTGGATATCCCGAAAAAGCACAGGGAAAAATGAAAAAGGTATTGATTGTATTGTCGCAAAATAAATGTATTTTGGGAAAAGATTGCGATGAAATTTTGTTACTCTATGCAGATTTTCTGTTAAATATTGTAAAGCCAAATTCATTTGAATTTACTTCTTTCAATCCAAAGGGCGATTCCCTTGATAATTTTTTACAAACTTATTTTAGCAATAATCATTATGAAAAAGTTTGGAAGATTATCAAAATGGTATTAATAATGTCACATGGACATGAGGTTTTTCGGTGAATAAGGCACTGGAAATAGAAAATTTAAAAGATGCTTCATATATTTTCCAGCGTGTAAATCATGAATTTATTAAGCTGTCTGGGGTTATTTATGACTTAAAAATTACTAAAGAAATGAGGATGGCTGCCACCTCAGCTAGAGCAAAATACATGCAGTATTTAGAAAGTGAAAGATCCAAAGAAAAGACTGGAACGAAAAGCTCTAGAGGAAGAAATAGATTTTTTAAAGCAAAAGAAAATGTTCCTCCAAACGGACATGCACCAAACAAATGAAAAAGCAAATGATTTAGCTAATGAGGCTGAAAAGTCAAAGAACATAAATTTATTTATTCAATCGCATGAACTAAGAAAAACAATTTCTGAAAAAGAAATTAAAATAAATACCTTGGATGTGAAGTTGAATGAAAAAAGTATGGAATTAAAAGATATTTAATTTGATTACCTGTTTCATGGCAGTTTTTTTCTTAAATTTATTAACTCATATTTTTAGGAGTTTTGTTGTGTTAAATTTGTAATGTATCTTCTATGTTTTATATTATAATTTATCATCTAATAGGTTGAATTTACAAAAATGAGAATTTATTTAAAAATGCGTGCAACAATTCGTTAAGTTTATTCAATTTAGAGGTCCTTATTTTTTGGTTTTTTTTAGTCCTTGATAGTCCTTGATTTTCTTTTAAGGAAATGTGTACGAACCCTGTTATTGTCAGGTGAGTAAAGTCTGTAAAGTTAAAGTGTTTTGGTTTATATAAGCCATAAGATTTCACATTCGTCACAACACAATACAAAACTTTTTATGCCCTCCTCCCCCCGACACAAATCTTGGATTTGCCACTGTTTTGAACTAATTATCATTTGAATGTTTCAACAGTTCTTTTACTCTCTACTTTTATAGTGGCGGTAAAGACAGTTGTTACAATATGATGCAGTGTGTTGCTCATGGTCATGAAATAGTTGCTCTGGCAAATCTGAAGCCCAAAGAAGGTAATTGCTTTTCGTTTTCATCAAATTGCACTTTTTGCAAAAGAAATAGATAGAATGATTTAGATTTTCTAAAAACTTACTATTATCTTCATTGCTTGATTTAATTTTTATTTTAATTAATATAGTTAAGTAAGTGGTGTATTTTATATTTCATAAGCCTGGTACGAGCTTTGATTTTGGATCTCTAATTATATCTCACAACTTATCAGTGCTAATGAATTTTTTCACCCATCTTCATCATATTTCACCTATATAATACTGTGTTATAATTATTTTTTTGTGGGCCTGAAGCAAACATTTATTTTTGGTAGCTTGGTAAACCCTCTTTATGAGAAAGATTGATGACCAAGACCTAATGCCAAAATGTATGTTAGGGAACATCTGATAACAAATTTGGCTAATTATGACAGCTTCGTACAAAATTTGTTGACATAAAAATTCTCGAAGTTTCAGTTTCTTTTATTATTATGAATAGTATTTTTTCTTTATTATCTATTCAGATTCTGGAAAATATTTTGATTATCTCAACATTCAAAGTTAAAAGGCCACTGAGTAAGTTTTGGTCATTATGTAGATCACAGTTTTTAACTGTGCATTGAAAGTGATTTTGATCCTCTTCGTTAATTATTAATGATATTTTAAATGCTGTGATGGACTCTTAACATGCATCTTATTTGTTTGCTAATATCTATTTACTATATTATCTGCTTTATCTTATTTTAAGCTATATTTTTATATAGATCTCTTTGCCGAGCTAGTTCTTTGTGAATCATCAAACCCGTGAGACTTCAAAGAACAATGTTATTCAAACAAAATTATTATGATCATTTACAGAAAATTGAAGAAATAGTAATAAATATATAAGTAGTGATTTAATTTTTTTTCTCCATTTTTATTTAGATGAGATGGACAGTTATATGTACCAGAGTGTTGGTCACAATGCATTGGACTATTATGCTTCTGCTATGGATTTACCTATGTTTCAGCAAAGTATTGATGGGAAGCCTGTTAATCAAGGTTTTGATTATCAGCCTACAGAAGGAGATGAAGTTGAGGATTTATACAAACTTCTGAAAAGAGTGAAGGTTGGTGTAAAAATTTATAGAAATTTTGTACAACTTGCTTAATTATTATAAATATTTTGTTTTATCGCTTTGAACTCATTCAAAGAGCCCTGTACATGTTTAATTAAAATTTGTTATGCACTTAACAATCTTTAACTTTGTATATAATCATGAGCAAAAATATTTATACATAAGTTGTGTACATTGTATGTTTTTTCAAAAATCTATTCTTTTGTTACAAGGAGTTTTGTTATAATTAGGGATGTAACAAATAGTGATTTTACCAAACAGCCGAATACCAAATTTTTAAAAACTTTTCACTTTTGATTGTAAATGAAATGTTTTTCAAATTTTAAATGGAAAAATTAAGATTAAGTAAAATTGATTTTTTATTATTTGTGTATTTTTAAAAATAGCTTGATGCTTTTTCAAAAAATGTGCTGCTTTTATGAATATTTGTAATATTTTAAATACCTTAATACCAATAATTATAAATGAGAAACCGTCTTCATTTTTGGATTGCTTCAAAGAAATAAAAGAGTCATCATTGTTTGCATGACAATGCAACACAGAAGAAAATTAAATAGATAAATTAAAATTACTAGAAGTAAATTACTATTTTGATAAAGAACTTCTAATAGATAGGATGGAGTGTCCACTTAATTGGTGGGAAAAAAATGCAGAAAAATTTCCGAGTTTCGCAAATGTGGCAAGAAAATATCTTTCAGCACCTGCAAGCGTTATATAGTGACTCTTTATTTTTTGAAGCTGGTAATATATATGAAACCATATGGAACAGACTTCTATAAATGATAGGCAATATTATTAAATACACCTTATGTACTATGCAACTTAAAATTGAATAAATATTAGATTTTTTTATAATAAATGTACTGGAATGTAATTCTGCAATATTCTTTATTAAATATATTCAAAACAACATTTTATCCTGAATTTATTCTGACCATTATCTGTGTAGCATTCAGCCCGATCGAATATTCGGGGAAGGGCTGAATAGGTCTAATACTGAATATTCATTGCATCCTTAGTTGGTGTTATATGTGTCTGAAACCAAATAGAACAGACTTCCTCTTGAAAAATTATTATTCTTACATCATAATTTCAGATTTTGTAGTGATAAATTATATGTAACTGTATTAAATATGCCTATGCACTGTGCAACTGATATGTAAGTTTGCAATATTCTTTGTTAAATATGTATTTAAAAGGACATTAAAAATTGTTTTATCCTGAATATATTCAGCCGAATATTCAGCAAAAGGGTCAAATAGACCAAATACCCTATTATTAATTACATCCCTAGTTATAATATATAAAAATGAAACTTAAATAGTTTAAAATTAGTTTTAAAGGCATTGCAATTATAAATATTTAAATTAAAAGCAGGATTATTTTTATATGCACCAGTTTATAGAGGATAACAAATGTTATCCTTCACTTCATAAAAGAGATATGTCATTTCAACTAAAAAAGAGGATAGTTAGTAAAAAATTCTTGGTTCAGTGTCAAAATCTGGTACCAAGTAAATTGAATTAATCAGTGTATAATGTTAATTTGCTGTAGAAAGGTAGTTTATGAAATATCGTATATTAGAAATAACGGATCTCTTCTGACAAGTTATTATAACTGTTCAAAGATATTCTTATTTAAAAATTTGAAAAGCTGTTTACAAAATAACTATACAGTGTTCTATGATTGAAGATTTCTTTACAAACCTTCATGTAATCAAACATTCAGATAACATGGGAAGTACATTTAGGCAGGAAAAAGAAGTGAGAGAGAATTGAGAGTCTCAAAATTCACTTTTAATGTGGAGAGGTGTGACTTAATGTCTTGAGCAATATGATAAAATGATATTTTAAAATCTGATGTTTTAAACTAAACAATATTATGGTAGAGATTATTTTAATAAATAACAGTGAATACATTGTCACACTGGATATAATATTATGTACGTAACAGTGAATATTTTTAGATACCTAAGTAAAACACATAAATTTGAAAAAAGAAAGCAAGTAGAATAGTAATGTGATTTTGCACTTTAGATTTATTATTTCATTAAGATATAGATAATTAAAACACACATTGTCTTACAAATATATGAAACATATCTGGTATTTTTGCTTGTAAGCTAAGATTAACTATGCTAATTAATAGTTTAGTAAAATCCCATTATTCTCTATATGTGTGGGCAAAAAGTGACTAATTTAATATTTTCATTTTTGAATTTTGTAATTGGTATTGATTATTGCCATTATTTGAAAATATCATGTACTCCAGATCCATATGTAACTTCATTTGTATATATATACACAAGCCGCCATCAGCGACCAGCTGGTTCGCCCAGATTAGAACTTATAACTTAAAATGATTCAATTTTATAAAAAAATTGTAAAACATATGTAGGATGTTTGAAATAATTTCATAAATAATAATAAGATGTTTTTTATTGTTGTATTTAATGTTAATAATTTGTAAATAAAGCTATTTTTCCAACAAAATAATTTCCGCTTTAAATTTTTTAATGTAATAAACTGTCATTTTTGAAAAAAATAAAGCATCTAAAAACTCTAACAAATGACTATTATGAATTAAGTAAAATGTCATGAAAAAATGAATTTTTTGTTTAATTTTTTAGATAAAGCAATTAGTTCCAACATCAAAAATGACATAGATGCATTGAATATGAAATAGTAAAAAAAAAATCATCTTTAGATCCATAAATTGAAAGTTCTAAGTTTCCAGTTCGCAAATGAAATTTAAAGTTCAGAGAACAGTAAATGAGTGCAGTTTTTAGCTGCTTATTCTCAAATATTTGAAATTGTTACATTTTGAAATGCCCTTTAATTTTGACAAAAATGGTATGAGAATTAAAAAAAAAGGATTTTTTTAAATAAAAAAGTAATAAACTCTTTAATTTGCACCAATATTAGACAGTCTTTAAAACATTATCAATCATATGCAATCAAGAAACATGTGCGCGTGTTATAAATTCATGTATAAAAAGATTTATAACTGCGAAAAGCTACTTCACATCTTTTTTAGTTTGATGTTTCATTATCTGTTTCGCTCTGATTGTGGTATTCTAATTGATTTTGTTACAGGATTGGTAAAGCATGTATAATTTGAAACAGGAATAAAAGTTTGATAAAATTCTTCAAAAAAAGTCGCATAGCATTAAGTTTAATATCAGAGGAAAGGTCACTTTTCACATTTCAAAATGGAATAGAAGTGGTTTACGCATAAAATGAATTTAAAATGTTTGAAAATTGTAAAAAATCAGCATTTATCTTAACATAATCAATTAAAAAATAGTTTAAAAATTTAAAGGGAAAAAATTTTTCATGGTAGTGAACTGTGAATCTTTTTGCTAAAGCCAACTGCAGTATACCCCACCTGGTACAGGCAAATTGCTTCCACGTCATCTCGAAGAAGGGGGAAAAAAGGGGGCAACCTATCTCCCCTCCTAGAGGAAACAACTTTCCGTGACATTGTCCGCAAGGGGTGTTGTCCATTCAGTGATGTTCACCGATGTCAGAGCAATATATGATACTTTCAAAAAGATTTTAAAATTCGCTGAAATAATATACAGAGTTGAAACTAACAACATTAGAAAGGTGAAATTCTGCACTTTAAAATGGTATAAAAATAATTTTTGTGCATTAATTACTTCGAAAGTTATTTACAAAAAAAATGGCCAAAAACTGACATAATTTGCTTAATTTTTAAATAATTAAAATTTGAATAAAAAAATTGAAAAAAAAAATGCCTCCAAGTTGCACATTCCCACCCTGCAAGGTATACCTGTACCAAATTTGGCAGTTCTAGGTTCAACGGTCTGTTCTGTAGACCGCCAACAGACACACAAACACACATTCATCTTTATTAGTATTAGATATATATATATATTTACTATATATATATATATATATATATATCAGACATGACACATTTCCGCGGAAACGCGGATTTCCGCTTTTTCGGCATCGAATTTTATCATTCCTGGGATCGATGCAAATCTGCATTAAAATTTTTGTTAATGTGTTGGGGGGGTTGCTCACGCAAACAAAAACTGTACGCCTTGTGAAACTTTCGCGTATGGCTCTAAAGCGAAAGAGTTTCGAATTCATAAGATATTGCGTGATCCTGCCGAAAGCCGTTCAGCGTCCGAGTTATGTGTCGGCGCTTTGGGGTCAAAATTTAGCATTGGTAGGAATGCCTGAAGGTTGTATTCTTTTCTTTATCGTTTCATCTTTCGGTCCATCCAATCAGAATTCATTCTGATTGGATAGATAATCAACCACGAATTTCTTCTGATGCGAATTTCGTGAGAAAAAAAGATCGTTAGTTCTCCGTGAAGGAAGCCATTTTATTTTTGCGTTCTTTTTACCATTCTTTTCTTCATTTTTGTTAGTTATTTCGATTTCAATTTTGTTAGTTTTCGTTCCTTAACGTTTGTCTATCAACACAAACATGACACATTTGTGCGCAAACGCGGATTTCGGTGTTTGCGGTATCGAATTTTGTCATTCTTGGAATCGATGTAAATCTGCATTAAAAGTTTTGGTAATGCGTTGGAGGAGGAGGGGAAGGGTTGCGCTCACAAAAGACATGAATAGCACGCAAACAAAAACTGTGCGCCATGTACACATTCAAATTAATCTGAGATAAAAGATCAGAAAGAATGTATATTGAAACGTATTCTTCAATTTAGAGTGTTAAATACAAAATGTTGGGCAAAAAGCAGTCTGCTTTTGAATATTTTAGAAAAAAGATTTTTTGTGTGATGCCATTGATGGTAACATGCAAAAGTTTAAGGTCATCAGGTAAATGGTACTAGGAGGAACTTGATAGTAAGAAAATAGCTGTGAGAAAAAAAAATAAAAGAAAAACACCCAATCAAAGAAAGAGAGCAAAATTTAGAAAATGAAGGAAAATAGCAGACTGGAGCATAAAAGAAAGCTTGATCTTCTAGCTCAAAAAATGAGAAACAAAAGTCTTAATAATTATGTATAATCAAAAAAAGTTTTTACATGGCCATATTTTTTAGTGAGATAATTTTTATCATAGTTTTTATTTTAACAATGCTTTATACATAATTCATTTTTCACCCATTAATTTTCTTTTAAATAATAATTCTACAATATTTTTAATATTCCAAGCACTTTTTGTATAAATTTATTCATTTATTGTTCAAGTAATCATACTTATTTTGCAGCATGGTCAAATCTATGGCTCTTGCGCCACAAAACCAAACTCAAAACTCATACTTATTTTGCTTCTTGGTGTTTATGTTTGATACGATTCCGTATTTATGAAGTTCAGCTTTTTTTGTTCTAAGCCTGTGTCATGTCTGATATATATATAATATAAATCCAAATATAACTAGTATACAATCATACAGAAGTAAAGTAAACAAGAATTAAATCCTATATCAAAAAGTCATTATTTGAACAATACATCAATTTTAAATAAAATCTAATAAATTGAAATTACTAAAGATACCATAAACAAAAATCAAGTTTAAACATTATATGTCAACAAGTGAAAGAACACTGTTATTAAAAATAATGAAATAGGCAAATAATGAATAGGCAATATATATATATATATATATATATATATATCACTTTCTGGAATTTTTCTTTGTTTTTTTAAAGAAACAGTTTTTTTTTGTACTTGATAGTTTTAAATTTCTTACAGTTCATTTTTTAAAATTGGTAGCAAAGCATCTTATTTCTATTGTAAATGAGAATTTATTTTATTGTGTTTTTCATCTTCAGGATTCAGTAGATATTCAAGGTGTATCAGTAGGAGCCATATTCTCAGACTACCAGAGACTTCGAGTTGAAAATGTGCAAGTATTGTCTTACATTTTTCAAAACATAAAGGCTATTTTGCAGTTGTTAATGTTAATTTGAAACTTTGAGTCATTAGAAGCCAAATTCAAAGCTTAATTTTATTGAATTATGAATTCCTTTTTTAGTCATGTTTTCTGAACTTTTCTTGTTATAATTTATGTATATGTTGTTGGCTAATTGAAAAATCTGACTTACTGCAAACACTACCATTGTTCTATAAAGTGCTAGGCTAACTGAAAAATCATTTAATGCTTTCCTATAATCTTGATATTTTTAGGCTTATTTCTATAAGTCTATATATCTTTATACTAATAAGGAAATAACAAATTTTTTGCTTAAATTTCCATCATCCATCCAGGTTTATTGCAGTAAAAACCTCATCTCATCAGGAATGAGATTCTTCTGCTTTTTGGTGGATTTCCACTTTTTTGTTATTTTGGAGAACTTCCGGTTTTTTTTTCCTTCTTCTTTTCTCTCAAAATTCCGGTTTTTTTTCCACCTTCTTTTCCGGATTTCCGATTTTTTTCCCCTGCAAAAATATGCTTTTTCTTCCGACAATTTCGCTTTTACACAAAGAAAAGAAACCTTCCTATCTTACGTTTTCGAAAGAAAATTATGGGAAAATATGCTCAACTGTGCGGCTTAACTTCACCGACTAGGAAACTAGCTGATTCATCTTCTATTGACGAATCAACATTATATCAGCAAGCTCTACAAGGATGAACATTCCAACATTCAGTGCCATTCAAAGTATTAAGTAACACCTTTTTGCAGAAAACAAAACCTCTGTGGCGTATTTTGCAAAAAGAAAAAAAAAAAAGATTTTTTTTGCATGAAAATGTTGAAAAAAATTAGTTGGAAACTTAAGGTCATCTTGTAGGGCATACCAAGATGAAGAAAAAAAAAAGGAACAAAAACAAATAAATAAACTACATAAAAAAAATGAAAAACTCCTGTCAAAAGAGGCAGCTAAAAAGTTTTGTGCAAATGCAGCAAAAACGCAGAGAATAAGACATAAAAAAAAATAAAAACAGATGATTTACCTAGGCATTCTAGAGATAATGTAGTTCCAACTACTAGGCCAGTAATTAAACACAGAGATACTAATGAAGACTGTGCAAAATGTTTAGCCTTTATTGAAAATAAACTTGCAGAGGATGCAAACACATCCTTTATTGAAGAAAAATCTGTCAAAGATAGGAGCCCTCCAAAACAAGGGGTGAAGCATGTTAATGGAGATCTGTTACCAACAAAGCCACACAAATAAAAAAAAGGGAAGAAACCACTTCTTTAACAATTAAGGAAATGTTTCAAATAACAATAATGCTAAATGAATCTGCCATTGTAACTGTACAATTTCTCTACCCCTCTCATTTTAAAAGGTGTAAAATCATTGTGCTGTTACTTTTGCAAAAATGTATAAAAATAAAATAAATAAAACAGAATTCAGTATATGATACATTATTATAATTTATAAAGAGCTAATACACTTTACACAATTGCATGAAGCAAAAGAAATTATTTGTCCTTATTTATATTTATTTTTTGAGCTAACTGTTATCAAAAGGTTATTAAATATAATTCTTCTCAGACTTCTGTTGGGTGAATGTTGCATATCAGTGATGTACAGGTGGCAAATATGTTTTAATGTCTAATTTTGTATTTGAAGATGCCTCTGATGATGTGTTAAACTTGTTTGTTAACTTTTAATGTGAATGATTTAATAATAATTTAACATTATTCTTCTTATTTATAAGTACTGAATTATAAATAATTAAGTTATTAATTATTATAGTGTAATATTTTAATCATGTTGCATGTTTTGATGTTTTACTTCTTTCACGTGTAAATTATGGTACAAATTTTTTGCTTGCATATGATTTCAGTCTTTTTGCTTTTTTGCCATTCTCATCCCTGATCTCATGGAGACTCATTAAAGTGTCCTATAGATATAAAAAGAGATCATCCTTTCACTATTCATTCCTATCCTTAGCAATCTTTTGAATAACGTATCAGTTTCTTAGGTAAGAAAAAGGTATTTAAAAAACTGCACAACATTGACCTTTTCTTTGGGAATTTTTACTATTAAGCCTTAATAATGTACTAATTGTTACTGTTCATATAAACAAGCAGTTAATGAAATATTAAATGACATAAAAGTAGATCAAAAATAATATTTTACCATTTGTATTGGAAGATGGACTCATGGATGGATGATTCTGAGTAAGACTTTTCCCCTGTAAATTGCAAAGTAATAATTCTTTCTCATTTTTTTAAGGAGACACATTTCCTCTTTCATTATAGTAATGACATTATGCTCATAGAGGTTAGTGTAAAGTTTTAAATTAAGCTCATTAGTTCTGGATATTGGAAAAGCCAATTTGAATAAAAGAAATGAAAAAAAAAAAAGTTCTGAATGTCCAAATATCCTATTTTTTTCTTTTCTTTTTCTTATTATCATTTATCTAACAAATACATTTTATTTCACCTTCATCCTGATAAAAGCATGCATTTTCCCTGTTTTGCCAACTTTTTCTAGCTTCCATGCTCATTTATCTTTTCTTGCTCTTATTGTCTTAATTCAAAAATTTTCATTGGGCCAAATGAAATGGTTATTTAAAATGCATTGTTGTGTTTTTAAAGATCTTAGGCATGAATTTTTGATTATTTTCTTCCATTGTTTATAGGTGCGAGCGTTTAGGTTTGCAAATGCTGGCATATTTGTGGCATAGAGATCAAGATGAATTGCTGCAAGAAATGATCGATAGTAAAATTCATGCTATTATCATCAAAGTTGCAGCTTTAGGTATGATTTTTTATTCAAATTTATGACGATTCATGCTACATGTATATAAAAGATAAATACAAATTTTGTTTTCAAAATTTCTGTTATTAGTAGCTTAGTTAAGGGGAGGGAAGCATGGAAAGTATAGATGCCCCAGGAACAGGAACCAGTCTGGGAACCAGTTTATAAGAATTGGGTAAATTATTTAAGAAGTATGCATCATTGAAGATACAATGTGTAAAATGCAGTAAATCAAGGGACTTATTATTATTAAATCGAAGGATCAAAAATTTCAACAGCTTTTTAGACTTCATGGTGGAATTCTGTAGTTATCAAGTATATCAAGAAAAAATGATAGGATGAAGTAAGAACTGTCAATTCTTAATTCTTAAGTGATTGATTTCAGTGCACTAATATTTGATATTGGACTAAGTTTGTCATTTCATATTGAAAAAAAATGAGATAATTACAATACTACTATTTGCTACTAACATAAAGCATAGATGGAAATCATGTTAACATACTAATTTCTTGTTCTATCATTATTCTTCAGAATTTAAATGGTAAAAATGGTTTCCTTGGATTATTTCCCAACTTTTGGTACTTTCGTCACGTTTCTGCTTTCAGCGGTTTATGAGAAGATAGTCTCATATACATACATACATATGTTTGTTTTCTCTCAAATTATAATAGGGTATATATATTATATATATATATATATGTATGTGTGTGTATATACTGAAGTTCATCCAATAAAAATTTTATATTGTTCATTATTAACTATTTTGTTAGCAAATACTCATGTATCTTTTATCAAATTGGAAATTACTTTTCTTGTGATTTTAAAAAAAATGTTTAAAAAGTTAACAGACTCCAAAAAAGTATTTAAAAACCCTTAATTTTATGAATTTAGTATAAGTGTTGTAAAGTATAAAGTTTCTCTGATTTTGTTTTATATATATTGATTTACTTTTAATTTTGTTTAGGTTTGGATCCAAAAATTCATTTGGGAATGACATTGGAAGAAATACAGCCCCATATGCGCACTATGGTCTGGACTTTTTTCCTTTTTTTTTTTCTCATTTAAATAAAATTTTATTATAAAAATAGACATTTTCTGTAGTAAACTTGCATGCCTTGTTTGCAAATTTATATTTATTTCTAGCATGGAAAATTTGGTCTTAATATTTGTGGAGAAGGAGGAGAATTTGAGACTTTCACTCTGGATTGTCCTTTGTTCAAGAAAAAACTTGTTGTGTAAGTTTTTTGTATTTTATGAAATGGCCAGCTAAACTCTTTAATTAAATCAAAGATAAGTTATAATATGTGAATGTTTTATGCCTTAAGCATAAATAGAATGAATATCTGATGTTTGTTATCTTTATTCTGTGCTGAAATTTAATCATTATCATTGAAACATAAAAGAATATCTTTTTCTGATTACTGTTTGCTAAACTTATAATTTTTTAATTATTTTGTGTGACTTAAAAAAACTCTTTTTCTCTAACTGCTTTTTTATTGATGAGAATATTATCCTCCATGATATGACGAATTTTGAAGTACTATGTTTTATTTAAATAGTTCTTGAATTATTTTTGTTTGGGGAATGAAGTTTTTTTGTTTTTAAATGTTTTTTAAATCTAAGGACTGACAAATATCATAAAATTAAGAGCAAATTTTTAGAATGTTGTTACTATTTCAGGCTGGAAAAAGAGGTTGTTATTCATTCTAATGATGCCTTTGCACCTGTTGGGTACTTAAAACTGAAAAAAATTGCCCTTGCTGACAAGAATATGGTAATTATAATTGTTATTGCTATTTTTCTAAGGGTTTGGTGTAAAGTTTTTTTAACCATTAATGTATCCATATGTCTGAATTTATCATAATAAGCTAAACATTGCATTATTTGACATTAAATTTCTTTTGAATTCTTCTAAAGAAAAATATTAATTTAGGCAAAAACATGTTTCTTGCAGCATTTTTATCATACTATTAAAAGAGAAAAAAAATTATTTCAGAAAATTTACAAAATCTGCTATAAATGCGAACAGAAAAAAAAGATCTATGAAATTTTGAAAAACATTAATGTTGTAAAAAATACACTTAATTTATAATAATAAAAGTTTCAGTTTATTAGAACAAATATTTTGCATAAACATAAAAGCATATTTTTCCTATAGTAAAATTGATTCTTGCTGTTTCATTGACTTATTGTTGATTAGCAAATTATGGAATGGCAAACTAAACAGTATATCTTTACTTCAAACACAAAGAAATTGTAATATGCGCTTGTTGATTAAGAACAATTTCTATAAAAAAGCAATTCTTTTATAGAGATTTTAAAAATAGTTATTCATTATATACTTTAGTACTATCTAGTACTTAGTAACTTGAATAATGCATTATTCCCTGGCTGAGAGAAGAAGTGGGGTCATGTCGATGTGACACATTATGACGTAATTTCACCATCAAGCTCCGGCATTTCTGGGACCTGCATCATTTCTTGGTGGAGAGGTTCATGTGACGGCTGCTGAACTAAATAAATTCTTTGTGGATGCATGAAGTTTTAAATTTTTTTTTAAGGGTGAAATCTTAAAGTAAGAGCTTCCAAATTCCACACATGGATAACAAACCATGGTAATTTTTAACCGAAAATATGTAAGAAATCATATAAACAAAGCCTCAAAAAAAGATTATTAGTTGAAAAACACAAAAAAATTTTAAATCCGCAATTTTGAAGGAAATTTTTTGATCTTCAGATAATAAAAAAGTTTTGTGCGATTATTTCTAGAAAACACGGGGATATTAAGTGTTTCAGTTGAATTTCGAGTAGTTTTCAAAAAATCGTAAAAAAATAAGTTTTTGTAATCCATTTTTTTAAAATTTCTCAGTCGAAGAGAGCAAAGCATGCAATTTACCAGGATGTAAACTCAATCGATCACGGCGATGAGAAAGAGATACATGATGATTCCATCCGGGAAAACGTGTCGAAATCGACTTATTTTTTAAAAACAATTGTTATTTTGTAAAAAGAAATTATACCATGTACTGGCAAAATGAATGGTATATCCAATTCCGGAATTATTTTTTGTCTGACTTTAGTACAGAGGGAAGGATGTCAGTTTTAAAAACGACAGAAATGAAGGAAATGTTTCCCCTGCCGTCCTTCGGAGTCTCTGAGCGATGGATGGCATTACAAGGGAAGACCAATTATTCATTTTGGTGTTTTTAATTACCATCTTTCTAACTAATTGTAATTTTGGAATTTAAATGGTCAAAATGGATTCCTTGGATTATTTCCCATCTTTTGGTACTTTAGGCTTGTTTCTGCATTCAGCAGTTCATGAGAAGATAGCCTCACATACATAGATATATACATTTGTGTACTCTTAGATTTTAGTAGTGTAAATATTAGTTGCCTGTAGCTACCAGTTGGTTCACTGGCAATATTGGTTGTGTTTAATTGCATTTAAATCTCTTGTACATAACTTGATATTCATGGTTCCTTGAAAAAAGTATTTTTTGACTTCACATTATGTTAGACATTTAATCCATGTCGATTCAATAGCCATACACTTCTCTGTTTATTATCTATATGATACTACTTGATGGATTTAAGCTGCATGATGTCACATTTGCATAAAAAATGTAACTCTCTGTGTCATTTAATATCCAATTGCATATTGCCTTACATGGTGCTGTAATTTCATTTTCTTATTCCTTATGTAAAATTTGCAGTTGATTCCAACACTAAAATGGTTGGTGTATGGTAACTTGTATTATATGAGCACATCTAACAGCATGGTAGCTGGCTTGAAACCTGCTGATAAAAAATGTTAAAAATGGTGATTATGATCTTCAGCATATCAGATATTATCTTAAATAGATTTGTTAATGGATTTCATGACAATGTGAGGAAATAAAATAAGAAAATAAAAATTCATTAAGACAATACCAATGGATATGAAAAAATTTACAGAATCTTCAGTCTTTACCTAGGAATTTAGAGAACCGATGAAAATGATTTAAACAACAATGAGAAAGAAGTATTACTGCAAATTATGCATAATTTTTTTTTTAAATTGTCAAAATTAAGAAAATTCTGCACAACTGAATTGCAATAATTAGAAAGACATTTTTTTTTTTTTAAATTTTATGACAGTGTAAAGATATTTTGTATGATGATATTTTCTGGAAGTTATAAATGAAAAATGCCAAAATTTTATTTAATTTTTAATTAATTAAAATTCCAAAACAATAAAAAGCACTTGTCATTCCGCCCTTCAAAGGGTATCTGCACCAAATTTAGTAGCTTTAGGTTCAGGAGTCTGCACTGTAATGCACCAGCAGACAGACACACATTCTCTTATTATTAACTAGCTGAACCTGGCGATGCTTTGCTATTGCTAGATTTGAGAATATATGTAGATTAAATGAACACAATTCAAAATTTGATATCAATTATTGTAGTTATTTAAAATTGGGTATCTATATATATAAAAGGCAGTGTTCATATGTGTGTTTTGATGTGTATGTATCGCTTTACTTGATCACTTGAATTTCCAGTGAAATATATTTGCAAAAATTTGTGGTCAGCATCCGTAAATGGTAACAAAGACCCTGCAGTGTGGTATATTTGTCCTTGAATGTTGGCATATAATTCTTTGTTATTATATTTGTTACACCAAACAAAGTAATTTGAAAGCATGTGTTATAATTTCATATGCTGTTCAAAAAATGCTTTGATTGAGTTGTAGTACCAGCGACCAATGAGAACAATTTCTCAAGTGGTGACAATTTAACTTTACCATTCAAACAACACATCCCAGGTGTTTCATTCTTGAATTTTGATGTGTTGCAATTTCTGCAAACTTTATTCATACTTTCAACAACCACAACTGGATACAAGTTATATTCAATTTCCGAAAGATACTGAAATGCAATACAATCAAGTTTTACCAATTGATTTAATCGATTCATTTGCATGCGTAAACTACTATTGCCACGTTGTTCATTTCGAGCACTATATGACAAAAATTGTCTAAATTCTCTAATTCGTGCTTCACGTAGTTGTGATGATTCTGTAGCATGTGACTGTGTCATATGTAATTTTTCCTTCATTTTGTTGTGCTGTTTCTTCTTCTGTTTCATTTTGTCCTTCTTCTTGTTTTCTCTTAGCTGCATTTGTACGATGACCAATATTTTGTTGTTTTGGCGGCATTTTTATCAACAGCAAAATGCAATTCCAACAGCAGAGTCGAACAGTCAGAATGTAAAATCAAAATAAAAATATTTACAAAACTCCACTTCATAATACATCAAAATCATCACAATTAATATTGAACATTAAAAAACTTACAAATCATTAAAAAATTGAACATTGCAGAACTTCACAAAATTTAACCTTCATTTTATTAGTCAGAATGTAAATAAATCCAATTGTCAAAACAACAGCACTTGAACTTACTTCTATGTATGCACAACAGTATTTCTTACCTCATGAACTTCAATATGAGAAGTACTGTCTCGTAGCGCCATCTACATTTAATTAATAGTACTGCTACTATTGATGTTATATTTGTGATGTTTCTGTCTCTTGAAAGGAAGACAGCAGATTTTAGAAAAATATATCTATTTGGACATAGACAAACATAAGACAGACAACACACATAAAAGTTAAAGTGTGTTACGTTGCACTCAGAAGCCAGAACTATTTCAAAAATAACTACCACAAATAGGACTAAAATCTTGCCTTTCTTCCCGAGATCAATGCCGAAGCCCCTTGTTTACAAAAAGCAACCCTGCATTAGGAAGGAGTTACGCCAAGCGTTCTCTCAACCATTGCCAATGGTAACCAAATATTACAATATTATTAGGCCCCTAACTTTCTTTATACTGTTCAGATCGAGGATTTCAATAGCTTTAAATTTTCTCCGGACAACACAGATCATTTTGCAAAAAAAAAAAAAAACACGCGTAAATCGGTCCAGTAGTTTTTTAGTCTATAACAAACACACATACGAACACTATTTTCACTTTCTTATTCCTCTTGTAAAATATAAATTTGATTTCAATATTGAATTGATGCAGCACATTTTATTGCCAGCAGCATGTTAGCTGGATTGAAACATGTTGAAAAAAGAATGAAAACACACAACCATAATGCTTCAGCTTATGTTTCTTAATATAAACAAAGTAATATCTCAGAGAGCTTTGTTTACAGGTTTAACAAAAAATTTGTTGTAATAAAATATGAAAGCAAAGTGTATTAGGATATTATCTCAGATTACAACAATGAAAGAGAAATATGCAATGAAATATTTGTTTAAACAATGAAAACGGTTTGAGTTGCGTTGCAACAATGAAAAGTAT
Organism: Araneus ventricosus; assembly: GCA_013235015.1. NCBI lineage: Eukaryota > Metazoa > Arthropoda > Arachnida > Araneae > Araneidae > Araneus > Araneus ventricosus. The sequence goes on from BGPR01000057.1 coordinate 499,005, forward strand.
TGTTGTAAATTATGCCAAAAAATATTTTTAAAAAATTATTAAAATTGAAGAAAACATTGTACGTAAATTAATTGATAGCATTGAAAATGAAATTTTTTGCACTTTCAGATGATGTAAAAATGATTTTTGTGCCGTAATGTTTTCAGAAGTTATTAAGAAAAAACACCAATTAAAATTTCAAAAAAGGGCTCCGAGGTGTACATTCCCACCCTCCAAAGTATGTTTGTGCCAAATTTCGTAACTCTATGCCCTGTAGAGCGCCAACACACACACACATTCTCCTTTATTATTAGTATAGATTGTGATGTTTGCTATAGACTTCATTGTACTTGTATATTGTTGTGAATTTTTGGAAACATTCATACATTTTTTTTTTTTTGGCATTACTCTTCATAATGAAACTAATAGTTTTTCTTTCTGTTTAGTAATATTGGAAAGATCTGCTGAAGAAACATGACTGGAAGAAAATATCATATAGTACATATGATAGAAAGTTATATTAATAAGTGATAGATTGTTCTGTGATATTTATCTTCAAAATTATGTATATATTATGGGTATTTTATGGTGCAGATTTTCAGTTAGCAGTTGCATTAATTTTGATGAAAGAAATATGGTTTATGGACCAATGATATGATGTGATTGCACGTTTTAGAAGTCGTAAGAAGAGCATGTTATGTTTTCTTCTAAAAGCATCAGTTTCAATTGGATATTGAATCTACTATTAAAACTAAGTGTTATTTTTGCTAAAAAATGGAATGACATATTTGTATTGAGCAAGTGATGTTATGAATTTTTAAAATATTTTACCTTTGATAAACAACTCATCATCTGACACTGAGCTATGAGTTGTTTTCAACATTCTCTTAGCATATTTAGTTGCAGTTGTTTTATTTACTGTATGCATTTATACTAAATAATAGATTAATGCAATGTAATTAATTTTTCATAAAAGAAGGAGTTTTCAATGATAGTTTTCTTTCTTTTATATATTTTTTAAGTGGGGGGAGATTCTTCCAGAAAATATGAGGTTTTAATTATAATCATATCTTAATTTTTCAATTCTTATTAAGTGAGAGAGAATGGAATATTGATTTTTAAACTTGTTTTGTTTGCATTATGATCACTATTTATATGTCATTTTTTAAATGAAAGTTTGTGTTTTCTTGAAATTGGGTGTAAGACACCATTATTCATAGTATCAGGTCCACATTTTAAGTGCTGTAACTTTAAAAAAAAATGCTATTGCAATTTTACTGAATGAAATTAAATTTGATATTTGTTACAGCCGTGTGATATTTCTGTATTTTTTTCAAAATCCTTAAATTTTTAATCTATCTCAAATATTTTTGGAAAAAAGGAAAAATATTGATATAGGAAAGTATATATGCATATAGGTTTAAAAGCATTAGAGTATTTTTTTTATGCAATTTGGAAATTTTTTTCAATGAAATGACCTCTACTTAATTATGTTGCTTAATTTGAATGATTAGCTAACAGTTTTCTAACAGTTACCAATAATTACTTTCGATAAAGAAATAAGTTTACATATAAATAGTAAAGTGCATGTAAGTTCATAGGTAATAAATTACTGAAAATGATAGCTACTCGTTTTATTTGTAGGTGGATTTTATTTTACAGCTTCTACCTTTTATAAAGGCAAAAATGGTCATATTTACTCACCCATGCTGTAAAGTAGAGGCAACAAATCAAAAGAATATAAAAATAACTTTCTATGCCCATTTTTTATGGTAATTTTATTTTAAAAAGTAACATTTAGCAATGATTGATGTAATATTTCTGGCCTAAGTATTTTGTCATGCAGAAGAGACTTATTTGAATAGTCTAAATGTGGAGTGTTAGAGGATTAATTTTATGTATTATGTGTATAATATTTACAACATTGTCTTCCAACTGTTTTTATAAGAGGGTTAATAACAAGTTACTTATAATCCATTGGCAGTCAAAGTTTTATTTAATTTTTTATTACTTTTTAGTATGGTTAGTGTAGTGATGTAATATTTATTATTTGGAGAAACGGGATTGATTTTTTATTTATTACTGGGGGAGTTGCAGCTTTTGTTGATTTAATTTGTAGATAACAGTAGGCTTTCGTAGATGAAAATATCTATATTTTCTACTTTTCTAAATATTTTTATGAAATTTTGTGGAATTTGAAAGCTTAAATATTGATTTAAATGTTTTTGTTTACTTTTTATCAAGTAGCAGTTATTTTTACAGATTTGCAGTAGCCCCTGCAATTATCTTAAAATCTATCTTTGTTTTTCATCATATTTTTTTTTTTAACTTGAGAGTTTGTTGATCAATAGAAATAAAATAAAGAGAAAGTTATGAAACAAGAAACTTATGGAACAGAGCTGCAAAGGAAAACAGCACAGCCAAGTCATTTGATGGGCATATCAAGGGAACACCTTATGGAATCAAAAGTGACATTTTACAACACTAAAAGTTTAAGCAGAAAGAGATGGACTTGATGCAGCTCTAGATTGGGACTCAATCAACGGATTCTCTTCTTCTTTTAAACACTTTTATTTCATTTGAAATGTTTCATGTTTGTAAAGGTAGAGTTTTGTGATTAATTTTTCTCTCGCTGCCTGATGGCTAGAGTATTGAAATTTTTACACTTTTTTGTTCCTGTTTATAATACCCTATTTTAGTATTTTCAGAACTTGCTGATCAAGTAATTGATTAAACCTTGATTCTATACGAGTAGCATCATGTGCTAGTGGATTTGCGGAAAAAAAAATTACAATATTCCATGATATTTATAATTATGAATTAAAGACTAATATGTAAGAAATAGAAACTACTTCATATTTCAATAAATAAAAGTGTGTTTTTAAAAACATTTTATTAAATTTATTACTTCTCCTCCCTGTCTGATTTGTTTCTTGCATTCTAATTTTTTTAAAAAAAACTTAAACTTTAATATTATCTTGAATGAAATACTTCTGCTTTAATGTATATATTTTAATTATTTTTCTCTTTATTTCTTTTGCCACAAATCATTTAAATGAAGCTCTTTTGTTAGTTTAAAAAAAAAAACTATATCAAATAAGGACAGTTTTTTAAAGAAAATTAAATCATTTGAAATAGAGGTAAATAAACGAAACTATTTGTGCATTCAAGGAAAAAAATAACATGGTATTTTATGTGTTTAGTATGTAATTAAATACTCATGCATATGAGTCATTTCATGTGCGCATTTTCGACTTGTGCTATCAGATTGACTGTGACTTCTGTCTGTCGAATAATCATGTCAACACTCTCCTAAAGATATTGTTTTTTCAATATATCAGATATTAAATGCTAACTATTTTATACATTTGAAATGAAGGAAATTTATCATCTGGCATAGAAATAAAAAAATTTGAACAAATAAAAAGTAAATTTAGTTTTTTTAATGAGTGTATTGAAATCATTGAGCAATACTTTTCACAGCATTACTCATTTCTGTGTTGGCAAGCCACCTCTGTGTTTATCCTGTCATTGGTGATAAACTACAAACTATTTTATTTGTGTTGTAAACTGCTAAAATGATGATCATGAACCTGCTGTGTTGTTTATGAATCAGTTATCAGTGCTAATTTCGCATCACAGAAAAGGGTGGTTTAATAATAATTTTATTTTATATGCCTACATCATGCACAGTTGATCTCGGTATTTGTAAATGCTGAGCCGCGCTGAATCGATTTAGGGCCTACGACGAAAAGTTTCTTGAATTCGTTTAACTTCATCAGAAGCTTCTGCTAAGGGCGGTCAGATTTTGATTTTGGCAATACGTACCTGTCGATCATAAATCTTTCATGTCCATTCATAATATGGGTCCGAAGGTGGACTTCATGTAGGTAGTCGAAATTTACATTGGTACCTGTGTTGCAATTCGATAAACTACGCTACAACTTGCCTTGCTCTTGCGGGAACCATTTTGAAACGAGAATGTTGCAAAACATTATGTAGCGCCATCTATTCCATCTAAAAAAACTTTAATATTTTCTTTATAGAACATAAAAACATTAAGTGCATATCACTGTTTGTTTATTTTTAATTATTTTTTTTTAAAGTGTGAAGATACATTTCTGACACCCTGAATATCAATTTCGATATGTATGCAGTTGAAAAAAGAGTTTCGATAAAATGTCATTGCTTATATATTTTTTAATAAATTTTCTATCTCAGTAATAATATAAACAACATTCGAAGGTGATCAGGTTACTAGTTCTGCCAAGTTGAAATATGTCCATAGCAGAGATAAAGACAATAATGAACGTATGCGTGGTGAGCGCTTCGAATTCGAACAATTGCATGATGGTTATTAACAAGAATTTATCTTATACTAAAATAATTTAGAGGGATATTGGCCCTCAAGGTTGAGCGCTCAGAAACATCTAACTTAAGTAGAGTCTTAAATTTTGGTATGATAAATGCTATCACATTTTTTACTACAATGCTATTACTAGTTCTCCTTTTCCTTGGTGTTTTGGTCTGTGATTTAATTACCAGCCAGATCCTTTTTTTTCATGTAAGAAATTTCCTAGTAAACTGTTGAAAGTGTATTGTTTGGTGCCTAGAGTTGTTTTTTTTTTTTTAAAAGATTTAATCAGTTGTTTAAAATCTTTTATCTTGATTATATCTTATAATAAAATTAACCAGCCAGGCTTGAACACTCGAAAATTGGATATATTTTTCCCGTTTGGAGTATTTATCAATGCAATATATATTCAATTAGAAAAGGGAGTATAACTCTCAAGATGCAATAGATCAGTCATGTAAGTACTTACAGTGCAACTTCGATTAATCGTCACTCGTTTACTGTCAGTTTCTGTTATCAGATTTATTATAAGTAAAAAGCTAAGTTTATAATATTACAATACATTTCTGTATGTAGTGCACGAAATGTATTGTAACTCATGAGATGATCGTTTTGTAAAATTAAATACAACGTATGCATTATTCACTTTTAAAGGATTTTATTTTCATTTTCTAAGCCAGCAAGATTTCTGTTATCCATCCATTCAGTAATCCGCTCAACCCTTATCTGGACGGTGACGGTTAATCGAAGTTTTACTGTAATACCAATAAGATTTTCTCCAAAAGGAAAATCATTAGCGAAAGATATCAAATGCCAGGAAGAGTATTAATTGACTATTATTAATGGGCAGCCTTTTCGCAATCTTTTCAGAAATAAATATACTTCTACCAGCATAAACTTAAAATTTACTTTTTTTGGACCTTGTTAGCCTTCAACATGCTCGTTTTACAAAATTCCCATTTACTCAATGTTACTAAACATCTAGACATACTTTTTAACTCTTCTGTAGTTACTGAATGGGACAATCAAATGCAGCCATCTTCAAATACCCTTCAGCCATCAGGTAAGCAAAAGCATATACATTATCGTAATTAAATTCATTTTCAACATCTATATTTCATTACTATTGCAGAAGCTTTAATAAATAATCTTTTTGTATTCTTATAAGAAAACGAGGAACTTTACTTGTATATTGGAATGCTGACACAAATCAACAAATGTATTCTGATTATGAGAGTGGGAAAAACATTTAAACTAAATATAGTTTTATTTTAAATTTCAATTTTCAAAATGAACTTTAGTAAAACATAAATTAATTTTAAAGAAACTTCATAATTTAAATATAATGTAGTTCATAAAATTCGATTCTAAGAAAATTTCAACTGTATAATCTTAAAATAATACACAATGACAATGATTTCTTCATTTTAAATAACAGTATCAGGGTTCCCACTCTAATTGAAACAATTTCAAGGACCTTTAAGGGAGATTGAAGGACGTAAAATTACATATTTTAAGATATAAAAATGCAAATGATAAATTTAAATCAAATTAATCATTTTCATTTTTGAAATAAAAAAAAATTTGCTCTGGATCTTTATAATTAAAATATGTGCCTCAAATTTTATGGGTCTAGCTATTTAAGTTTTTTGAGTGATTGTGTTTCACATAAAACAGACTTCCCTGAAAGCTCTCTGAGAATTAAGAAGTATTTTGAAAGAATATTTCATTGCAGAGAAGATCAGTTATTGGTATTTAAAACCAAATTCTGTTCAAATATATCAGCTACTTTCAAAATACATTAGGATAATTGCAACTATTTTACTGATGAAGAAATACCAGCTGTAACTTTTACTGTATTGTGAATTAGCTGTCTTTGAATCACAAAAACAGAAAAGATTGATGATTGACAGCAATTCCATACATACACCCTTTTTCTGGTGGTGGAATTCTCAAGGCAAAACCAAGTCACAAACTGATTTTCTGTTCTGTTCCAAAATATGGATGAACAATTTTGCTTATTTTCACCGGACTTTTCAAGGACCCAATGGAAAATCAGAAGAGTACTTTCAGGGCTCTGAGTAAAATGAAATTCAAGGAGTTTCAAGGACCGTAAGAGAACCTGAGTATGATTCACAACAAACAATAAGGCATTCATGAAAGAAAATTCTGTATTGCCTCAATGATATTGCAGTGCATCTCACCTGGACACAACTAGAAGTGATTAATAAAAAGCTGAAGGTATAAATTTTACAGTAAAACCCCGTAATCCAAACTTCGGGTTAAACAAAACATCAATTATCAAAATGCCGTTGAAATTGCAAATCCAACAAACCTGCATACTCTACTGCCGGAGATAATCATAGGTGAGACTTTTTGCATCGATATCCCCTCTTTCTTTTAAGCATCCCCAAGAAGATCCAGTAGATTAATTTTAAGATACCAAAATCAAATTAATGGATATGAATATTAGTTTGAATTCATTGAATTGAGTTTTGAATTCATTTTACACTCAAAACATTCAGAATTACGTATTTGGCAATTCAAAAGTATATACAAAATAATAATAGAATACTCTTGGCTCAGACGAAAAAAAATTGTTATCAGCGGCTTCGCCTTTAGCTTTGTTAATCAGGGTTGTATTATTTACAAACAGAAATAAAATTTAGTTGTGGACTTTCAAAATATTCCATGCGAGGAAGCAAATCTAATTGCATTTAAAGAGAACAATCAGTTACGGTTTGAAACAAA